>JARFTM010000331.1:0-23883 GCA_030278935.1 Trichoderma polysporum | reverse complement strand
CTAAATTTATAACGTATACCACCACCGAGCGGCGCAAACCCCCGAGCGGCGCACTATACCTATAAGATTATATTACAGTGGGTATAGAATTTTTTAGTCGCTAAATTAAAAAATAAATCCCCTATAATTTTAAGTGCGCCGCTCGGGGGTGTAGTGGTATACGTTATCCCATAATATAATAAATATTATTTATTTTTATTAAAACCAGCGTTTAGCTATATTCCGCCATACAGCCTAGTTGTTACACCAGGATAGATGGTAGATAGTGCATCCCTTATTTTTCTTAACGTTACAATACTAAATGTTTCGAAAGAGAAAGAACATAAATGTACAGCGCTGTGATATAAAGCTATATTGAAATTCAACTACCAAAACGGCTTCCTGAAACGCAAAGCCCAAGGCACATTTACGCTCGGTTGCAGGCTTGCTATTACGTTGTCCCTATTTTAATTTGTCTTTATATTAAGACGACTCTCCGCGTAGTTGAGTTCATAGATTGGCTCGACTATACACTAGCACCGTGAACATTACGTCTATTTTTAATCAATTAAACAGCGCCTATCAATATTTGATCCTGACTTAGTCGATAAAATATGTGATTTTGTTTTGTCGGTCACGGTCTATGTGTTTGTGTCGCTATAGGTTGCACATAATTTAATGTATTTGTTGATTCTCTAACTCTCACAAATTAGAACCCTCCTCTCACCTCTTTTCTTCTCCTTTTGTGACCTAAAATGGTGAATGTTGCGTTTATCTTGAAAACTTTCCTTTTTACCTAGCTAGTTCACGAAAAATGATTTTCACTTCCGTAGATAGATAGCCCAAGCTGTAGTAAATGGGCTCTCTCTTCGTTCCTCGCAGAGGTTAATTGAAACTACGTGTGTTCGTGGTCTTAGTACTTATTGTGGGCAGTAGTAGCTTAGTCGATCGCAAGAGGGAAAAATAGACGAAGATGTTTGCATCTCCAGCTATATAGATATCTAACAAAGCTACTATTTGACCCAAGAGCTCTTGCGCTAATAAAAAATAGCTTGCCAATTTGGATGTTTATCTTATCGCTACTATTAAGCCAAACCAGTGTACTGTTGAATATGAAAAATTAAAATACCTACATGGAACATCATGGGACATCTGCGATCAAATGATTAAATAGGACAAACAAGTTATTAATCCTGCCACGTCAAAATGTGTTGATCTAATAGTGCGGAAATTCCGACGCCGGGTTTGATGTTTTAATCCCGAGATTCCGATGTAGCCCTTTATAATACACCCTAAATGCTACGTAAATCTCTCTTCAATACCAACCGAATAACAAGTCGTTACCTTCCTGTTTATCTTGCTCTTCCTCTCCATGGCGACGTTCCTGAAATCTTATTTTCCAGTCAAGCCGACCTTGTTAGAGAAAGATGTACCTGATTTAGTAGGGAGGGTGAGTTTGAGAACGCAGGGCCTTGATGCTCATTCTGCTGACATCTTTATTTCTAGATTTTCGTCATCACTGGAGGAACAGGTGGCGTAGGGCTCGAGTTGGCCAAAATCTTGTACCATGCCAATGCAGCTAAAATTTACATTCTATCTCGAAATATTCAGTCAGGGAACGCGGCCATAGAGGCTGTCACTAAATCCGAGCCGCCTCTAGGCATGAAACCTCGCGCCGCTGAGCCAAGAGAGGCCATTTGCTTTCTTCAACTCGATCTCGGGGATCTTTATAGTGTTAAAGCAGCAGCAGAATCAATCTTGCGAGTTGAAACGAGACTCGATATCGTCTGGCACAACGCGGCCATCATGCTTGCACCAGAAGGAAGTGTTAGCAAGCAGGGTCACGAGCTTACTTTTGCAACCAACGTCCTCGGCCCGTTTTTGTTACAGCATTTCCTCACTCCAATTATGTTGAAAACTGCTGAAAATTGCGACTTAGCTCAAGGATCTGTTCGCGTCTGCTGGGCTGGTTCCGGCAATGCTGTGACGCCTCCCGGGAAAGATGGCATACTATGGGAGGACTTGGAATTGAGTACAAAGGAATTTGAAGGCTTTAAAGGCCGTACTGCTCGATACATTCAAAGCAAGGCAGCAAATGCTATTCTAGCATCCGAAATGGCTAAGCGCCACCTAGGTATTATCAGCTGTGCATTCAATCCTGGCGCTATAAGAACAGATATTGCTCGGCATGCTCCCTGGTACCTGCAGGCTGTCCATAATTTTATGTCTCATCCAGTGCGATTCGGTGCATTGACAGAGCTTTACGCCGGTCTGTCAGAGGAAGTTACACAAAGAAACGGATGTTTTATAATACCTTTTGGTCAAATTGGTAGCACCGCTTCGAAAGTTGAAGAGGGTATAAGAGAGAGGAATTCTGGAAATAAATTGTGGAACTTATGCAGCGAGAAAGTTCGGGATTTTTTGTAAGAATAACTATATCTCGTCAGTTATAAATAACGAACCCTGCATCGTATACACTGTGATTGAGATATATTAATACAAACCATAAAATACTTGTTTGATCACTCTTATGTATAGTATTTACAAGGTTTGGATGATTTCTATAATCATATATTAGCAATGCTCTTTGTAAGCTTAATTCCTATGCTCTAATTTACCCATTGTTTACAAGCATCTCCTATGGGAATTTCTCTTGCACCAGCTTGTAGTTACATGTTGAACCGCATTCGGGATCAATGGTAGCTGCCCTTAAAAAACAGCACTCAGAATCAAGTCATTTACATCCACAGGTGAGGGGCTATTGGAATCATGGAAGCGTATAGTTTGCATTCTAGATATGCAGGCTTTCATCCGCAGTAATGAGAACACTACATAGCCAAAAGCAAAACTCTAACAGGCGTGTTAAATTACGCTAAATATAACATGTAAAAATTATTCAAGTGGAGTCGGCTAAATGGCAGGTAATAATCCTTTTGGAAGTTTTCTATGCAGGTATCCTAAACAGGACGCAGCCCGCTCTGGAATCTCGGTGTGTGATTTAAGTTCCGAGATTCCGAGCTTACGCTATCACACCTCGCCACAAAACTTGGCAATCAAGTTGCATACTCTGATTTCTATCCGCAACGAGCGCATAGCAAATCTTAGCTTCGGAGTTATTGATATGCAACAATGCAGAGCCCACCTTCATCTCTTGTTCCTCATCTCGTAGCGGGGACCAGCAACCGGAGGAGAACGGGCAATCTCCGTCGATCCTGCGAGGCCTGCCGAAGCCTGAAGATCCGTTGCGTACCTCAAGCAGGCGGTATGATGGCAATTGAAACATGTCGAAGGTGATCTAGGAGCCAATATTGCGTCATCAAAGTGTCCTTTTGAAGCTAATCATTGGCACTTCATGCAGATGTAATAATAATGGAACGGCCTGCATCTTCGAACAGGCCATTGCCCGGCCTCGAAGAATTAAGCCCCGGTCGTTAGTTACTCGCATTGCACTCTTTGGAGGAACAAGAACTTACTTTGAAAGTGCAGTAAATCGAGAGCAAAAACAGTAGAAGAGAAAATTGATGGACTTGTCGCGCTTATTTCGTCTGTATCTGACAAGGAGAATTCTGGTAGAGTGGCTGAATATTCACCTGCGTTGGCGTTGGAAAAAGATCTCTCACATAACGTTGATTTACTGTCTGAGCCATTATCGGCGCATGCCTATCAAGACGTTATTGCCAAGGGTTTTCTTGCTGTTGATGAGGCGGCTCGACTTTTAACAGACTTCAAGATTGTCTCTCAACAATTCCCGCTTGTATTGTTTCATTCTCAAATCACCTTAGATTTCTTACGTCGGGAACGACCCTGCTTTCTCCTCTCTCTGCTCACAGTTTGTGCAAAAGATCGCCTTCAAGTACAACTAGAACTGGAATTCCGAAAAATACTCGCTGAAAGATTAATGATCAATGGCGAGAAAAGCATCGATCTGCTGCACGGAATACTCACATACATAGCTTGGTAAACACTTTTTCATCCTCTATCTGGGACGTATTTGTAACGAAAAACCAATTCATAGGAATCATCTTTATTTCAATTCTGCTAAACAGCAAGTATATCAGCTTTCCCAAATCGCGACCACAATGGCTGCAGAACTAGGGCTAGGCCCATTGGACGAATCCGCTATGCAGCGTCTGATCCAACTTCAAAGAGATATTCATAATCCCGTTTACGATCAACAGTATTGCGATACTATCGAAATGATACGAACATACTTAGCTTGTTATTACGTGTCGTCATGGTAAGCTTTGGAGGCACACTGTTCCCTTGCTCTACTGACATCTTGGATCGTGAACGTCTTTTTCTAGCGTATCTTTAGCCATAAGAAAGCCGACATGTTTGAAGCATTGTGCAGCTATCAAAGAATGCTGCAAGCAGCTTAAATATCACTCCTATAGTAGTTTAGATGAACTGCTGCTGTCCTTTGTTCAACTGCAAGGGTTGGCGGAGGATATTGAACAGGTCTTCCGGTACAATGATGAACATGTTTTCGAGGCCATGGATGAAATTCGGATCCAAGCAATGGTTCAAAGTTTCCAAGCCAAGCTTGCCCAAATAAAAGACCGTCTTCCCACTCAAGCAAAAGACAATAGTAAGTACCAGCTCAAATTCTCCATTTGTCAGGATATGGCGGAACTAAGTTTTCCAGGCTTGATCCAAAGAAAATGCCAACACGTTCAGGTGTATATATACGAAATTGGGTTACATTTCCCTAAACAACATCAAACCATCTGCGAGCTAGGCAATATAGAATGCTGCAGTTGGTGTTCATCATTATCACGCCTTAACACAGCGATATCTTGTGTGCGAGCAGCGCAGAAGTATATTGATGAATATATCTCTTTGCCTCAGCCAGTACTGCACCACACGATACTCTTTCAGGAAATGGAGCTACTACATTCTATTCTAGTGCTCGCAATGGCGACGTTGGGGCATATTGGCGTTGGGGATGCGAGACAGTTGCGTGGACTTGCAGATATTCCCGCGTATCTAGCAGCTCTTCGGGATAAAATGTCTGCAATGAGGACTCTGACAGATGATGGACGAGAAAGACACGATTATTTCTGGCGAATGATGCAATTTGCCAAGTACTCTTTGAACTGGTACTCGGGGTACGCTGATAGCCCTTTGGATCGCGAGAAATGCGACAGTAACATGTCGTTCATGAGAATCCTAGAGAGTATGCCAACAGATGAAGTGACTGAGGAAGATCCTATCCTTGGATGCCCAGACATGAGTTGGGTAGTAAGCGATGGAGACGTTTGGGTTGATACGTTTTTGAAGGAATGGACCGCATAGGATGACTAGAAGCGTATATAATATAGATATAGGGACGGCGTATCAAGTATCCGGCATAGAATAAAAAGTATTTAAAAAGCAGGTACTTATCCGGTCGAATTGGCCAACAGTGCATAGTGGTAGGGCTATTTGTAATAAGGAGTATGAACAAGCGTGTTTGTACCTCCTTCCGACAGGCAAAACTTACCCTAGAAATGCTTATTTTTTATATTTATTAACTATTAAATATAACCTTACTTATTGACATACAAAAAAAAGGAAAGTAGTTATTTATATAATGAATTATATAATATAGGTCTTTTATTAATACATTTATTTAATTAAATCTTTTGTTTATATTTACATATAATAGACCTGGAAAATATCTTTTTCTTTTACGAAATGCCCTTGCACACTTTGCCTTTCCAACAAATCTTATACCGGGGAGCCCTGTAAACACCTGAAATTAGTCTAAATGTTCTCAAAGAGCTACTCCGTAGTGTCTATCAAAACAAAAAGCCCGTCTTAGGTAGCTTATCAAGCGGTGGTCCAAAAAAGAGGAACGGCAAAATGAATAAGCGCATTCAAATTAATAATACATGCACACAGTTTTCAGAGCTAACTGTAGTTTTTGTATGTTTAAGCTATGTCCGTGTATGTTCAAAACTTTCCATTCCCTGTTTCTCTGACAACCGCTTGCGTATATCCACCAATCTAAAGCTTGCTTCACGATTATTAAACTTATAGCCGGAGAGAATTATCAGCCGGTTAACAGCGCTAATTACTAACTCGTACGAAGTATTCACCTAATATAATTATACCGCAGCGGATATATATATTTTTATATATTCTCCGTAAACACGAAGTTGAGACCTAGACCTTCAAAAGTTGTCCAAATTCTGTTCATAAATTTAGCTGAGCTTCTTGCTTCAAAATTAATGATACAGTAGCAGCGAACTGCGGCTCCTGCGATCTAAAACGGAGAAGCAAATTAAAAAAATTCTCCGTATTATCCGTTAGCCCCACTTAGACCAAGGTTAGTTGCAAAAGAAAGGCCACCACTTAAGACATGGTCTCACCCCAGTTGGATAACGTTATCATTATTACTATATTAATACAGTATTTTTAAACTAGCTGTTAAAATTATAGAGGTCATAGGTACCTCCTTATAAGCCACTATAAACAATGAACTATTTTTTTTTAATCAGCTATATCCATGTAAATTATCGTATATAAGTATTAAAATAGTACTTACCTTTTCTAATATTTTCTATATATCTTTTATGTGAATATTAGTATACTTGAGCCTCTGTACTCTCATCAGCACTACATCTATTTGAGCTAATAACAATTCACACTAACCAACCGTTCGGCTTCGTCTTACAGCTTAGAAGCTGCCCCTACACATTGGTAACTCATAGCCTTCAAAACTGACAGTGGGCCCAACGGTAACTACTCCGTATGAGTTGTTCTTTTATATTTTACGGCCTATATCATTTATGACTTGCTGACTTGGTGGGGTTATTATTACCACACTAGACTGTTGTGGGCATCTAACAGCGTGATGCTTGTATTCCAACAAGCGAAGCCCGCAAAATCACTTCGGACCGATCTTGTAACACCTTTCAACTTCCTAAAGCGATAGGGGGTTGGTACGATGGTTGGTCTGACTCCTGCCCCTTTCGTCAACCTATTCTTGAACTTCGCAACCAATAGATTTTGCAACTATGCTGGCAGGCTGAGGGTCTCACTCTTGTCGGATGATAGTCTATTGTGGTCGAATCGCGGAAGCTAAAAAAGACATATAAAGGATAGGATGAAACCCATCCAAGAGGTGTGAAAGAAATATATATAACTATGCCAAGCGGCCCATCAGACTATCTTGCAGTCACCGTTTCGACACATACATAATGATATCGATAGCGAGGACCCTCCACCGCTTTGGGTTGACCACCTTCGCTGTCGCCGCAGCTTTATCTTCCCTGGCCAGCGCCAAGGTCGAAGTTCGATCACTAGAGGAGCGTGCTGCTGCTGGTGACCGTCTGGTCTTTGCTCACTTTATAGTTAGTTTGTTATTGAATTTATGAAACAGAGAGAAGCTAATTATTCGGTATAGATTGGTATCGTTGGCCAGCGCACTGGTACAAGCGACTATGATGCTGATATGCAGCGAGCTAAGGCCTATGGCATTGACGCTTTTGCCCTTGACATTGGCCTTGACTCTTATACCGACCAACAGCTCCAATATGCCTATGAATCTGCTGCCAATAATGGCATGAAAGTTTTTATTTCCTTTGACTTTAGCTATTGGAGCACCTCTAATGCTACTGGTGTTGGGCAAAAGATTGCTCAGTATGCTAGTTTGCCTGCCCAGCTTCAGGTTGATGGGCGAGTCTTTGCCTCTTCTTTTATTGGCGACGGCCTTGATGTTAACGCTCTCCGCTCTGCTGCTGGCTCTGATGTCTACTTTGTCCCCAACTTCCACCCGAACACTGATACTTCCACTATTGACGGTGCTTTGAATTGGCAGGTGAGTTTATCGCCTTTCTAAGCCACAGTAAAGTGAAAATCTCGCTCACCTTATACAGGCTTGGGACAGCAATGGCAACAATCGGGCTCCTTCTAACGGCGTAAATATTACTGTTGCAGACGGCGATGCTTCCTATGAGAGCTGGCTCAACGGCAAGACCTATCTTGCCCCTGTCTCTCCATGGTTTTCAACCCACTATTCCAGCAAGAACTGGGTTTTTCCCTCTAGTGATCTTCTTTTTACTCGCTGGCAGGAGGTCATTCAGCAGGGCTTCCCCATGATCGAGATTGTTACATGGAACGACTACGGCGAGTCTCATTACGTTGGACCTCTTAGTTCTGAGCATAGTGATGATGGCTCTTCCAAGTGGGCCAACGATATGCCTCATGATGGCTTCCTCGACCTCTCTAAGCCTTTTATTTCCGCCTATAAGAACGGTGACACCAATGTTGCCAACTACATCTCCCAGGATCAGGTCATTTACTGGTATCGCCGCAACTTAAACAGCCTTGACTGCGATGCAACCGATCCCCTGGGCCGCCCCGATGGTTATCAGACTTTAAACGATGACATCTATGTTGTCACCCTTCTCACATCTGCTGGTACTCTCACTGTTAATTCTGGCGGCAATTCCCAGACTTTTAACGCGCCTGCTGGTGCTAATATCTTTACTACCTCCGCTGCCCTTGGTCCGCAGACATTCACTCTGGCACGTAATGGTCAGAATGTGTTATCTGGGACCTCCCTGATGGAGATTACTAATGTTTGCACTTGCGGCCTATATAACTTTAATGCTTACGTCGGGACTCTCCCTGCTGGTTTCTCCGATCCTCTCCCTCCCGATGGTCTCACTCAGTTGACTGTTGGACTGGAAGTCACAACTTGCCAACCTACACCTTCGCTAGGAACGAACCCACCTTCGACACCAACGTCCAGCGGTAGTGGTGGCGGCAGCCCTCCTACTCCCACAAACTGCAATGCCGGCACCGTGGCTCCGGGCCAGTCTGGCAATTTTATTGGCCTCTGCCAATACACTTGCTCGTAAGAAACGCTCTTTATCCGATTCTAACTATCTAAAACTCACGTTTATAGCTTTGGCTACTGTCCTCCGGGCCCCTGTATCTGCACTGGCACTGGTCCATCAACACCCCCGGCGACGAATGGCCGCAATGGATGTCCTGTCGCCGGCGAACCCTCATCCTACGATGGCCTATGCAGCTTCGCGTGCAATCACGGGTTTGTCACCCTCGCTTATAATGAAGAATAATTTGCTAACTGTCTTCTAGTTACTGTCCTGATGGAGCTTGTGAATACTGTTAAAATTTAGAGGTGGCCTTTATAGTCGACATTAGCATAGAATGTATATAAAACGACTGTTGTATAAGTAATTGCTACAGTGATTCATTTATTTAATAGTAAAATATAAATACACAACTGGCATTTAACCATATATATATCTGTTAAGTGATGATATACAATATTCCAGGTACTAGAGGAAAAAGAACTAATAATATTTGATAACAGAATTAGTAAGACCAACAGGTTAAGGTCACCTAAACATTTCGTAATATTTATGCATAAGTTGGAAAAGTTTTGTTATTAAGTACTGCGCCGGTACTCCGAAGTCCGGACGCAATTGTCTCATATATACTTACGAGCTTATGTAAATACAACGCAACACATGCCTTGGCAAGTCCTTCAACTGCTTTGTTGATTTGAACAGCTTTTAATCTACGAATAAAAACACAAATCACCTTTAATATAGAGTTGCTCTATAATTTATGAAGTGGATATCAATATAATTTATATAAATATTAATTTTACACTTATAATTCCATTTAAATAACACAACTCCTTCACTGTATAAATACATTAGAAGTTGTAGAATAATTAGTGTAGTACAATACATTTAGTTGCATTTTAACCCCGTATTGTACGGAACTACATTGAAAGCTGTAATCATAATACGCAGGTATGGACAAAAACATTTGTAACACATTAAGAAGCTGCTCTGATTTATCTTATATAAATAAAGAAATCATCCTTAACAATTTGAAGACTTGATTACGTCTCCTTGAAACCCACCAATTGATTGCTTAGGTCCCATAGCCTCGTTGAAGCTTCTTCGTCATATGCCCACTCTGCATACCCCGAGCCATATGCCCAACTGCCGTCGAATGTTGTTGCTATCTGCAAATCTTCCAAATATTTACCACCAAATCCTTCAAGGCTTTTATCAATAGCAGCCCATACCGTTGTCGCCGCCCCTTGTTCCAACGACTTGAAGATCTTGGCGAGCGCAGGTTCCACATTCTGCATTTCGGCAGCTACATGTATTTGCAGCCCTGTATGAACGTAGCCAGGCATTACAGACCACCCATGTAGCCCGTAGTTGGAATACCTCTTCTCAATTTCATTCGCCATAAAGATAAGTGCCGTCTTAGATTGTCCATACCCAGCCCAAGGATTATACGCTCCGTCTTTCGCTAGATTGATATCGTCAAAATTGATAGAGCAAGCCCTATGGCCGGAAGAAGAAACATTGATGACTCGAGAGTTGAAATCCAAGGAGGAAGATGAAAGGAGTAGAGGCTTAAGAAGCTGAAAAAGCAAGAAGTGGCCGAGGTAGTTCGTGCCAAGGTGCAATTCAAATCCGTCTTTGGTAACAGTATGGGTAGGAACAGCCATGACTCCAGCATTATTGATAAGCACGTTCAGTTTCGAGGATTTAGATTTAAATTCAAGGGCGAAGGCAAATACACTAGCCAGAGAATCTAGTTGAAGTTCCAGAATCTCAACTCTGTCCTTTTCAAGTATATTGCCTAGTGCCTTCCTTCCTTTATCGATATCCCGTGCTGTAACAAATACTTTGGCACCAGTTGCTTTCAATGCCCGAACAGTTTCGACACCGATGCCCGATGAACAACCAGTGACGAGGAAGACTTTATCGGACAGATGATTTATCAGTTCGTTATCGTGAACTATTTGAACAGCTGTCGGCCGGCTATCTCCAGGCCCAGTGACAACATTGTGACTGTGAGCGTCTGCGTATTTGTCAGCCATCGTGAAAATAATGAACTCAATGAACTTAATAAACCGGAATGGAATGAAGTGAATGTAGTAGTAGAAGAATAGATTATATAGATGTGTGTATGCGTATATGGGCGACTTGGCTTCATATGCCACTTTGATTCCATAACTATTATCATGTGATTCAAACTATATTATCTTGGTAATCAGATTATTTATCTTACCGCTATATGCTGAACCGGAACTCCGAGAGTTTTGGACATAAAAACACGAAGCTTCTAGATATCTTATCTAAGAGCTATATACCCTAGTACAAAGGGTGTATATATTCCAATCAGCGCACTAAATCCTGATTCTCATGCCATGGCGAGGTTTTGTTTTAACTTAGATTGTATGTGCAGAGTAAAACTTAATAGTGCCGACTTTAGGACCTCGCAATAGTAAAGACAACTATCTTACACAGATGACTATGCCATCCTTGCATAGTATTACGCACGAGGCTACGTTGATTGTCTCAGATGACTCCAATTTGATATCAGTCAATTGCGTTCACTAGCCCTGTTAGCAGATACTATTAGATGGAAAAGGTTCATATTTTCTCTCTCACCTAGTGACATGATAAGTATCCCCAGTTCATCTGTCTCTACAAGCCATTGCTCCGATCTTCGATCTAATGAAACACCGGGCTTGATCTTTGCAATTTCACCCTGCAAATATTCCTGATTTCCCCACTCTATAAGCCAATGAAGATAATTCAATTCCCACTCTTCTCTGTCTGTTGCTTGCCACAGCACTTTTGGTGCCGGTCCAAGCATGTGTCCCAATTCTTCGCAATCAAACGGTGATAACCCATGATAACTTGACATAGCCCAGTGTATTAGATATAATGAAAAAACTGCCCGGCGTTTCGATGTCATGATAATCCAAGCCTCCCATGTGGGTCGTGTATGTTTCTTCTCTTCTTCAAGCATTAGCCCTACACTACTTACATCAAGAATGAGTTGCTGGAGGTTGGCGAGAATAGCAGTATCGATAACAGAGACTGAGCCCTGTTCCTGGGTAGGGAATAAAAGGATAATTAAGTATATGACCAAAGATTGAAGCACAGCGAGTAGGCTAGCGTCGTCGTAATGTCGGTACTGCTGATATATTAGCTCAACTGAGGGGCTAGAGCAGAGGGCGATCGAACATTCTGAAATAAATTGATCACTTCGCGAACAGTGGTTTCGTGTACCAAACTCGATGATTTGTCACACTGACCATGCCACATATTGGCAATAATGTAACAATTTGCAAGTGGTATCAGCATGCTCTCTCGCTTCACTTGACTACTGTGAAATATTGGTGGAGTCTGAAGCCCACTGGCCATCATATGAGGCCATGTTCGGAGGATTCGTAGTGTAAACTCCATGCTGTGCTGTGTCAAGGAGGATAATGGTGCTCGTGTTGGAACAATACTTTGACGCCATGCTAGAGAGCTCATGGTTGATGATTCATTGTCGGTGGTACTGCTCTCGCTATTGTTAGTTTCTTCAACATGAGCCATTATTGACGAGAAAGACCATTCCGGAGACGACTTGATCGGTGGTGTAAATAAGTGCGTATTAAAATCAAGAGTCAGTCCATTAAATGGTATGGATAAAGGTCCTGAGCTACGGCACGGAGATGTTAGACTGTCGAGATGAGCTGAGTTTTGATGGGGTTCAAGAAGCGTCGCAAAGCTATTAACTGCATTTGAATTTGCAGGGCTGTTTTCGCCACGGGTTACGGGCTTGTGAGTCGATTTTTTGTAATTGCATACGCTTTTCCGAGATTGACAACGGCCACAGCTGGGTCGTTGTAAGTCGCACTTGCTTTTGGAGATGGAACAAGATTCACACGATTTCTGCCTTGAGCTGGCGACTGGATTGATTTGGCAGATCTTTAAATGGCGTACTAATGACGATTCTTGCACAATACCGTCAGCGCGAATTATGTACCGTGTTGTTATAGGGGGGAGGCTTTGGATCGCTATACTTTTTCCAAATTTCTTTTCACAAGTCCCGCATAGCAGTTCTTCGCCTCTCGATGCCGCACCACGCATTTTGTTTCTCAAAAAAGGGGAAATGAGTACTGCCAACGATAGACTGCATTCTACTAGTGCATTAGCTTCGAAATCTCTGCAGCAATCGGGGCTACTGAGTAAAGCACAGGGAGCTCCGTGTGATGCATGAAGCCTGTAGTCGCAGACGGTTGTGGTCTTAAGCCGGACTCCGGGGTGCAACGTTATTTTAAATACGCCCTAGACATGGCGCACCGAGCTCCACTTATGCTACTCGATAATGGCTACGCCGGAGTTCCGGTTCAAACTAGTGTATGCATACCTACGTAATCTTTAAGCCATGAGTTCTTCGGCCGCTAGACTAGAAGTACAGTTATATCAATTGCACCGCTGACTTTCACTAGAGTCGGGTCTGGGCCTAACCGTGGTTACTTGCATTGATTGCTAATGAGTAGCAAACGTAAGCAAACTGGGCTCTTGCCCTTTGAACAAATTATTAACTAAGATTTGGTTCTCGCGAAGCTCGGCTGGGGTCTTTGTCGCTGATATCCCCCCTTTTGAAGGATCTCATGTCTACTTTCCTGCAGCTGCTCTTTGACAAATCAGTTTGTATTGTTTCCTATGTTAGAACTTGATGCCCTTATACTTCAGAGAAGTGAGAGAAGTCTTTTGTTTCAGGAAACTCTGCTCCTTTTGCACATCATTGGTCACTAGATCCCAAGTCAGTGTATCATGACGTGTTTGGAAATTTCTAGCGTGTAACAAAAACCACGAGCAGTCGATAACCCTGTTGATTCGCTAAAGCTAAGAACATAATTATATCATCTTATTTCCTAAATATAGAATATGTACATAGCTCGAATCTACCTACTTTTATTTTTAGGTAACGATTATTGTTACGTGAAACTTTCACAATTTGAACCTACGATAAAAGCCTCCCTTTATATGACCCTTTGTGCTAGCGATTTTCACATCACTAGGTAGTGTAGTATACCAAAGTAGCGTTCTATATTCCGGCCCGTGGTAGTTACGTGTATAAGATACTGCTCCGTTAAGGCTCACTATTTCTCATACCGCTACACTAAATTCTCGTATATATACCAAGCACGTTTGACCGCATGGTCTAATCGTTAAGTCGGTATTGCAACGAAATGCTCGTAGATAGTTTAAGTTTTACCAACATTATATTTACTACACCAAATTTTCGAGGACTGATAATTGAAGACAAGGCCCGCCAAGTTTGCACAATCACCTACTTGAATTTTAAATTCGGACCTCGGAGTTTCTTTTGCATTGAAAACGTCATTTATAAGCAATCCCACTTTTACTTTCTCCGCCTTTATGTGGCGCTAAACAACCTTACGGCCTAGTACTCCAAATGAAGCTATCCTTGCAGTATATCGTTCGTAGTATTAATCAACTTTCGAAAAGAGGATATGCTTATTCATGTCTCAACCTTCTATCCCGGATTAATAATTATTATCATTGGCTAGAAAATTTGAGTTCGCAACAGTATTTAAAAGAGGTTTGCGCAGGTGAATTATAATCTGGACAACGCAAAGCATAACTTCAACCGAATATTACTTCATTATGCTGGTTCTAATTGCAGGCATTACTGGGAGCTTAGGCCAGCGATTGGCTAATGTTGCCATATCAAGAGGGCTGTCGGTTCGAGGTTTAGGCCGTAACCCCAGCAAACTTGCTCCTGGGCTATTAGGAAATCTTGAATCTTTCGTCAAAGGCGACAGCTATTACGATGTACCAGCTCTCGAAAAAGCAGTTCGCGGAGTTGATGCTGTTATCTGTGCATATGCACCAGTTCCAGAGCTAGATCTTGATGGTCATCTGCTTCTTCTCCGTGCCGCCGAACGAGCGCAAATCAAAATTTTTATCGCTTCCTCGTGGAGTCGAGATTGGACGAACCTTAAATTTGGAGACTTCGAACATTACAATAATCACCTTGCTTTCGAGCACCAAGCGGCTACGACCAGCACTATACGCCCAGTCTTTATACTCAGTGGGCTGTTCGCCGATCTTCTACTTACAAGATATGGACCGGGAGGGCTTGATACGAGTGGAGAGAAGCCACAGATGCGATACTGGGGAGATGGTGATGTCAGCAAGTGGCCCTGGATCACACAAAATGATGCTGCTGAGTGGACAATCGATATCTTGCTTTATGGCGATGGTGTCCAAGCAGGAAGAGGCGGTTTTTTCAGAATCCGTTCTGGACAAACCACACCTCGGGAGCTTGCAGCCATATATGAGAAAGTATTTGAGACAAAAGTCGAAGTTATCTCTCAGGGTAGTTTAGAGGATCTTGAAGCAGAAGTAGCTAAGCTGCGAAAAGAGAAAGGCAGGGCCAGGCACCTAGAGTACATGATGGAAACTGGGGCACTTTTGGGAAACAAAGGGCTGTGGGAAATGTCAGAGGTTATTACACTCGATGAGTTCAAGAGGCCTACAGAGTTGGAGGAGTACTTGAGGGGTGTTAAATTAGAGAATTAAAATTTCGAAAAAGGTGTATAGAACGAATTAACACTTGGAGCCATCGGGGCGATCATTTGGGAAGGGGAAGTAAGATTGTGTCCAGATCTTCCAAACGCGCCCTATATATCAATAGAAAACATGTATCCTGCTTAACTATCTAAACAGAGAGATGCTATTGTCAAATTCAGCTGCTATATTCATGCGATTGATGAATTCAGCTTAGAGTAAGGCAATCTTCTTCTTCGCTATTATTTAAGTGGATAATATATATACTTGGCTATGCCTGATGAACTCTATAAAAATAAGCCGTAGCAAATCAATGTGAGCCTAGATAGTCTCATTTAGTTTATATATCTAATAAAGCATCACTCTCAATCATTACGATTGCTGCTCTCAAAAGTAATTAACACTCCAAGCTACCTGAATATAAGTTATCTACTTATCCCTGTTTTCGCTAAACTAAGTTCATTAGTCCTTGACTACCTAGCTTTCATTAACTTAAAGCTGAAGCAATATTATGGGCTGGGGAAGTCGGCATAAGCCAAAAAGAAAAGAAAAGAGGCGAAACTACACCAGCACCACGAGAACCCGGAATTCCGGGTGCCTCTCAATGACTCAAAGATTCATTCGATGAAAGATTTATTCCTAGCAGTTTATGCTTCGCCTTCAAGGCTGCCGAGCTTTTCGATAACAAATGGTAAACAAGAGTATAAATAATTACAGACACGACTGGATAGATATACTATATACATCAACAAGAATTTTTGAGCCTTTAGCTGCTATAAAATCTATGTACAAATCTGGATATGGCAAACTTCATGATCTATGGTGCTACCGGCTATACCGGTCGTATCGCGAGCGAATATGCAAAGAGCCTTCAACTCAAATTTGTGTTGGCTGGAAGAACGGAGGTTAATGTTAAAGCCCTCGCTTCCTCTCTTGACGTCTCATATCACGTCTTTGGTATCCATGACACCAATGCTATCGACTTGGCTTTGAAAGATATCCGAGTTTTTCTCAACTGCGCCGGACCGTTTATGCACACGGCAGGGCCTCTAATGAATGCATGCATACGCAATAGTGTGCACTATCTAGATATCTCGGCTGAACTGGACAGCTACTGGTTGGCTGAAAAAAAAGACAAGGAGGCAAAGGAGACGAATACCATATTGCTCCCTGGTTGCGGCGGCAGCGTCGCGATGCTAGGCTGTCTTGCTAGTTATGCTGTGGAGCGCGTTGACGGCCCTCACAGTATTGACATTGCTCTACATGGAGCTGGGCCTATGTCGCGTGGCTCATTAGCTAGCGCAGCAAATTTCGCAAAAACATGTCTTCAGCGACTCGATGGGGAGTTGGTAGAGCAAGATGCTCCCGGCATTAAACAATTCAACTTCGACGACGGCAATGGTTCTGTGGATTGCTTTCAATTACATTGCCAGATTTAATCACATTGTGGAAATCAACCAATGTTGCCAACATCAAAACTTTTGTCCATGCATCCGGAAATGCGTTCGCGACAGAAGATTTTGATTCTATGCCAGAAGGGCCAACAGCTACAGAGAGGCAGGAAAATCCGTATCATGTTGCTATAACAGTTACCACTAAAGCTGGGAAGGTTAAACAAGTTGTCCTTCACACAGTTAACGGCTACACATTCACGCCATTAGCTTCAGTTGAGGCTGCTAAGAGAGTTTTAGAACTAAAAACACAACAAGGTGGCTTTCAAATGCCAGCAACTATTTTTGGGAGTGATTTTGTAAAGTCCATTAATGGTTCGTATTTTCGAGATCTTTAATTTATTATATATGTTTTAGATTTATATGCTGTTAACGTCTTAAAGAAACGTTCTTTTGATGTAATTTTAAGTAATGTATTTTTTGTAATTATATCTTTTTGTAAAGTAAATATATTAAAATATATACAGGTTAATATTTAATATATTTTCTTGATTATTGTTACAATCCCATCAATCGAACAGCAATCGATCTCTTATGAATAGCTGGTTCTATTACAATAAGCGCTGTAATTGCCATTATTGGCTTAATCTTTTGCTTTGTTTGGCACAACGAGATGACGGATCGTCACATTTACTTTAGTATGTAAATTTGTTTATACTAATATATTATAATCCGGCTCCTTATAATAGGTTAATCCCTTATAAGCAGCTGGATTCATTATACTAATTATTACTTTACTTTGCAGATCTAACCATTGAAGCTTGGTCTGCCCGCTGCTAATTGGTGCGCATAGTGCATCTCCACATCTAGGATAAATATACCAGGAAATACCCACCACGAATTAAACGGAATAGTTTGTTCCACCTCTGATGCCGGCGAGGAGATGCTTTAATATATCACGAGGCCTTGTTTATGCAGAATTGGAAAGCAAGATCACTATTTCAACAAGATTATTTAGGCTGCTTTGAATACACCCGGCATGAGTGTAGGTAACATTGGTAAATAACAGATACTCTGTCTGTAACTATTGGAGGAAAATCCTGCTGCTTTGGAAATGTATGCTATCCTAGATTTGGGAGACGAAACCTTGATAGATTAATAACAACTATAAAATGCTCGGCTAGACTCTACATAGATCGTAATATCTTGTTTGCCTCAGTGTAGCTTAAGAGTGTCTTATTGATGGTTCCGGGCTTTTTGCTGTTCACCAAAACTACTTGATACTAACATTCGTCCATGATGCTTCCACAAACAAACTCTCAAAATGCCTATGTGCTTGCCCTAGGTCTCATTTTCACGGGCTCCCTTGTCACCGCTGGCCCTTGTGATCTTTACTCTTCTGGAGGCACTCCATGCGTCGCTGCACATAGCACTACTCGCGCTCTGTATAGCGCATACAACGGCCCGCTCTACCAGGTGAAACGCGGCTCTGACAATGCCACAACCACTATTGCGCCCGTCGCGGCTGGAGGAACCGCCAATGCTGCTGCCCAAGACTCGTTTTGCGCTAGTACGACTTGCCTAATTACAATTATTTATGACCAGTCTGGTCGAGGTAATCATCTCACCCAGGCTCCCCCTGGTGGCTTCAATGGCCCCGATGCGGCTGGCCTGGATAATGTCGCCAGCGCAATTGGAGCACCGGTTACACTCAACGGCCAGAAGGCGTATGGCGTGTTCATATCTCCTGGCACCGGCTACAGAAACAACGCTGCTACAGGGATAGCTAAAGCCGATGCGGCGGAGGGCTTGTATGCCGTTCTAGACGGGACTCATTACAACGGTGCCTGCTGCTTTGATTATGGAAATGCCGAGGTGAATAAGATTCTTATAAATATAACTAAGGATGTGTTATTAACCCTTTATAATAGGTGAATTCGCGAGATACGGGAAACGGGCACATGGAAGCTATCTACTTTGGCAATAGTAATGTCTGGGGAACTGGTTCTGGTAGTGGTCCTTGGATTATGGCGGACCTCGAGAATGGCCTATTCTCTGGCTCCAACCCTAAAAACAATGCCGGCGACTCGTCTATCTCTTCCCGGTTTGTCACGGCGATCATTAAAGGAGAGCCAAATCAGTGGGCAATACGCGGTGCTAATGCTGCATCTGGTTCGCTATCAACGTTCTACAGCGGCGTGCGTCCGGCTGGTGGCTATTCCCCAATGAGTAAAGAGGGCGCGATCATTCTTGGTATTGGCGGCGACAATAGCAACGGCGCCCAGGGTACGTTTTATGAAGGTGTGATGACCTCTGGTTATCCGTCTGATGCCACCGAGAACTCAGTGCAGGCAAATATTGTCGCCGCCAAATACGCCGTCACGTCTTTGACCAGCGGCCCAGCGCTTACTGTTGGTTCCTCGATCTCACTGCGCGCCACAACTGCCTGCTGTACAACACGATACATCGCACATACTGGCTCAACTGTTAACACCCAGGTTGTTTCATCTTCCAGCACCACTACTCTTAAACAGCAAGCCAGCTGGGTAGTCCATGCTGGCCTTGCTAATAGCGCCTGCTTCTCATTTGAGTCCAAGGACACTCCTGGAAGCTATATACGCCATTATAATTTTGGACTCCTTGTAAATGCTAGTGACGGCAGCAAGCAATTTTATGAAGACGCTACGTTCTGCCCACTGTCTGGCCTTAACGGCCAAGGGAATTCGATCCGATCCTGGAGCTATCCAACTAGGTATATGCGACACTTCAATAATCTTCTTTATATTGCGAGCAATGGTGGTGTTGATACATTTGATGCTATAACTTCGTTTAACGACGACGTGAGTTTTGTGATCAGTGCCAGCTTCGCTTAGACCGAGCAATACTTTGGGTATATAAGAAGTACATATAGCTATAACTATCACATTCATCTTGTCCAAATATCATACATAAGAAGCCTAATAAGAACAACTCTCCTCTTCGTGATTACTTCACCCTAATAGAATAAATGCATTAGGTGTGGGTAAATGTTTCTATATCCTTTGCTGGTCTTCTTTACCATTTGGCGGTCATTTTTATTATTTGGTGGTCTTCTTTCCTGCTCTTATTACTTGGTATTTTTGTCTCAGTCTTGTCAATTGCTGTCTGTATCTTATTACAGTCGAAAGTTCTTGTCAATTAAATCATGGATATCTAACAAGACTAGTATTTCTTAAGTGCGACGGCGACGGTGAATGGGTTTCCTTGTTTTGGTGGCCCTTCCGGTCATGAAGAACTGCAGTTGATCGAACTGAAGAAGATCGCATTTAAGGGAATCCACTTCCACGCCATGCTCTCTCTCGCTCTTTCTCACTCTCGTATATCGCACGGTCACTGTCACGGCCACGTCATGGCCACCGTTGCACCGCCCCCCGCCCGCCTCCCCTCTCAAATCATCGTTCCTCCAGTTTTTGGTCATGCTGTGGATTTTTCTCTCGCTTGTTTTATTGCATACATATGGGGTTATTTATTGAAATACTTAGTAGATGCTAATAACAAAATACATCAATAATACAGAGCCCCTATTAAATATCCAGTATAGAATGGATGTCAATAGAGACACTGCTTGCTGTAGATTAAATTTATAAATACACCTTCTAATAGTCAACTCATATGCAAATCAGCTGCCATAGAAGCTAGTGAAGGTAGGTTAATAAATGTTATCCTTCTTTTATATAATATAAAAGAGTATATTGAGTAGATTAAGATTATCTAATACATCAAGTTTATCTAGTAGGTCAAGTTTGTCTAGTATATCAAGTTTATCTGGTGGATCAAGTTTATCTAGTAGATCCCGTTTATCTAGTAGATTAAGTTTATTTACTAAATTAAATATATACAAAAGAAGTCAAGTTTATCTAGTTAGGTTAATGTTGTTTTATTAAAGTAAAGAAAGGTTATTTGCAACGCATAACTTAATTAGCAAAATTGGCGAAATATAGTACAAGTACCATGCAGCTAACAGTACCATGCAGCTAACGTGCATGACTGTCTATTTCTTTCTTCCTCTTGCTTCTATAAGAAAATGGGGGTTTTGCACTCTTGTTTAATCTATCCCAAATGCCACCGTGCAAACGAGCTGGAAAGTCTCTGAAACTGCAGAGTCTCAACTCACTTCAGGCTCCTTTTATTTTTAAGTGTGTATATGAAAGCCGTTAGAGATTGAGTGGACTGCAAGCACTTGATAATTAGTATCGCGCTATATATGCACTTCTAACGAGACAAAAATATTTCTCCTCTTGCAATTATGAGTTGAGATTTGACTGAGCAATTAAAAAAATGCCATTCAACGATATTATGACCTTGCTATATGCCAGGCAGGCAGATAGCACAAGAAAGGCGCCATGTAGGCGGCAATTTCTGTTGTCCAAGTTTAATCACTGGCTACGATCCTACCGCTGTAAGTTCCTTAGTTGGAATTTCAAAGTTTCGGTAGAGATTCGGCTATGAAGGTCTAAGGGAATCGGGCAGCTATGTCCATTCGTCTACATAAGCATCTGCATTCAGCTATGCGCTTTTTATTGGATTCATGCTTTTCGCTGTCTGGAGTTGATGTAGTGTTGACTAGCTTGAATCGAATAAAAGAACATTCTTGGATGCTATCGCTTTGTCATTTGAAACGCTCTTGATCGAAGCGCTTGGCGAGAGTGCTTTGGGTATTTGTTGGAGTGGCATTCTCAATGACATATGTGGATGATGCTATGGCCCCGCTGAGGGAAATATTTGTTGGAAGAGCACCTATCCAGTGGCGTCACTCACCCTGATTCAGGGGCACCAACCTTGAGCATACTATAATCTGCGTAGTGGTCTACAGGTAGAAGAGAATAATACGCCCATTCCGAAAGAGCTCTAGATCAAATAATAATTCGATATCAATTACCTTGTACCGCGTACATAATTTTGAGGGAGTTTCTTCTAAGCAGCCGCTATCAGGGAATGCGAAATTTCTGTCATGGTATACACAACGGGAACCCCAGAACAAATTAAGACCTGGACCACCGTTGGAGTTGTGCTTCTATTACTGGCTCCAGCCCTCAGCTCCAGGATCCCCAGGCCTCTCCAATATGAGGCACTTTTCAAACCAATTATTCCGGGAAACAGGCAAGCTATTGAAGATGTATTAATCTGTAGCAATGAAAAGATTTAGTTAGCAGCAGCCAAATTATTTAAGATATATACTACGTGTAGTCTGGTGACGTAAAGTCGAGTAAATATCGGGATACCGGAAAGCCACTCCCTGTGCTATAGTGCATCGAGCCCTATTACTCTCTGTCAAAGTGGCGGCTAATAGGATTTTAACGTTATGCGCAATAATGCACAAGAAAATAATGCCTTTGTACACTTAGGTAGCGCCTATATATGAGCACCGTATGTCTACAATATGTATTGTATTTTCCATGTACATTCTCAAAGTTGTGGCATGTGTAGCTCATAGTATTTGACAAAGGAAAAAGATCCATACTAAATCGGCCATTTCCCGCCATTGGCCGAAATTGTACTCCCAGTCACCCATCGAGATCCTTCGCTGGCAATGAAAGCCACTATTTGAGCTATGTCATCTGGTGTGCCGCTCCTTGGGGCCGCTGCAGTAACACGCGCGTTCTCTTTGCGATATGCTTCGAGAAGTTCAGGAGAGAGGCTCTGCACTAATTCCGTTTCAACAAACCCAACAGAGAGAGCTTCAATAAATTAGCAATGTTACCTAACCAATAAGGAATAAATTATTTACCATTGACAGTGATACCTCGAGATTGGCCAAACTGATAATCATATTAATATTCACAGCAGTAATAGCAAACAAGTGAATAAACTATACAAACTTACCTCCACAGCCCAATTTCTAGCGAGCGCCTCAATTGCTGCCTTGCTAATTGCATAAGCAGTTTGATGCATTCCAAAGGAGAACCGTCTAGCTGCAATTGACGAAATAAGGATAATTCGACCCCCTTGAGGTATGTACGGTAGTAGAGTTTGTGTGAGAAAAAACGGAGCTCGAATATTAGTGGCCATAGTATCATCATAAACCTTTTCTGTTGTATTTTCTGTTGACACAGGCGAGGCGAAAGCTGCATTATGAACTACACTACTATGTTAATCCACTATGAATTACACCTTGTATTGTTAATGTAGAGGCCATCTTACCGACAATATCAATGTTTTTAACATTAAATTCTTGTAGCGTTTTATCCACTATCTTCTGATAGTTGCTAAACATCGTTAAATCGGCCATAATACTCACAGCTTTTGCGCCAGAGCCGAGCGACAAAATATCCTCAACCGCTTCCATAGCGGTGTTACTGCGATCTGGGTTGGCGTAGACCATAGCAACGTTAGCTCCTCTGCGAGCAAGCTCCAACGAAATACCACGACCAATCCCCCTAATACCACCAGTTACCAGCGCCGTCTTTCCGACTAGTGGTAGGTGCATGGATGCCATTGCTTCTTTATATGTGTGTAGTTGGTAATTGTTTTCTGCACGTAAAAGTTGAATTTTTGTATGTTCTATTGCAGTCCAGATTTTGTTTATTTGAGCTTCCTCGCGTCTTTATTTATGGCTACTGAGAATATTTTCAATGCATGGTACTAGGCTGATTGGTCGATTGATGTGCTCTCTACAGAGTCCAAATGATATCAGCTTGATGAAGCATAATGGCAGTGTACAATCAATATTACACACGTATATCTCCGTTTAATTCCGTTAATATTGATTTTCTGTACTATCCCAGAGTGAATAAGCTACATTTATCCACTCTTTTCATGCAACGCCGAAAATGACTATCCAATTAACCAATGTGCTTCGTAGGCGCTCTTGCTTTACGCAGTGGAACTTCTCAGCCTTACGGATATAAAATATGATATTGAAGCTATTGTTTCACGACCTTTTATTATAAGCGGCTTTAACTATTGTACGGACTTAATGCACAGTCGATGATAAACTATTGAAAATTATACAAAATACACTCTTTGTCGCTGACATTTTGCGGGTACTATTGTCCACCTTCCGCTACTTTCAAAGCATTTTCGTAGTGGCTGCTGGAATTAGCGGAGATATCTCCATAATGAACCCCCCCCCCAAAAAAAAAAAAAAAATTCTCCAGCTAGAT
>JARFTM010000330.1:0-23888 GCA_030278935.1 Trichoderma polysporum | reverse complement strand
TAGTACGAAGTATCTTCATTCATCTGCATCGCTTTTCTTTTTTTTTTTTTTTATCCTTTTTTTTTTTTTTTCTCTCGCCTAGGTATATGCCGCGATGATGTGATGTCGCTCGCTTGTCACAACCCTCGTCACGCATATCTGTCCGTACTTGTACAGGTGCATGCATACACGTTCAAGGTTTACATACCGCATATTCCGCAGCGGCACAAGCAACGCATCAAAGAAACGGTCAATCAAGTCTGGTGCCATTGCACGTATATACGGAGCAGTACTAGAGCACTGATGACTTGGCACACGCCCGATTCCTATTCTCTTTGTCCTATTCAGCTAGCATCTGACCATAAGGCTCCTAATGCGGCAGTGGCCGATGCATTTATGTGTCCTGTTGCAATATGACAGTCTTCCTGCTTGACAGACTGTCTATTCATCCTGTCTATCCATCCAACCTACTGTAGGGTCGCTTGCAGAGAATATTACGTGATCAGATCACTCTGTGCTCCGTACTCCGTAGAGACAAGGCCAGACACGCACGAACCGTAAGCAAGCAAGTCACACCGATCATCTTCATACCCATGTTCCTGCGTCCAGTCTCAGCGAGCAAGGGGGGCCGCAAAAAAATGACGTTGATAGCAAGACAATATGATAGTCTCAACTCAAATCCTTAAAGACTCAGAAAACATCACACTATCAACTTCTGTGCCACGGGAGACAACAGACCGTTTGATGGTTCGTTCATAATATCACCACCATGAGCCAATTCCATCCATCAGCCTATATGCAACCACTCCATACTCCATAATCGCCAGGCCCCCTTCATCCTCGTCGTCGACACCGCCTTGCTAAGCCGGTGAAGCAATCCCTGTCGCTAAAAGCGGTAAAGAAAACAGATATAGCAACAGAGGTGTACTTCGTACGGAGTACACATGCACGGATGCCCATTGCCAGTAGTAGTTGTATTATTAGGTAGTACTGCGCTCCGAACTATTCCGTACATACATGCAACAATTCAAACAACGCATCAAATCGTCCACGTCTTCGCCTCTCCCCCACAAACGACGCCCTGACAACGTCGTGGCGCCCCGTATGGACGGTCTGCAGCGCGTATCAATCAGGTCAGCCAGTCCGTGTTCCCGGATCTTTTCCAACCTTTGCGCGCCTCAACACGGTGCGCGCATACACGACACGTGGAGGACGCTCCATCGATGCAAGAAAAGAGAGACGGTGTCCTGAACTGTATCGTGCACCTCGTCTTCGTGTGCTTCGCCTCCTCCTTTCCCCTCTCATGGCTATTGGTCTCCCTTGCATGTACTCCGTAGACGTACTTGTAAGACTACTTACAGCATGTATGGTAAAGAGAACAGCGGTCGCTGTAGATATGGAGCACTACTAATGTTACTACTGCCAAAAGCCAAGTTCACTATTTTCAGTGCCATGCAGATAGTATCCATGCGTATAATGACGGCTATATACTAATCACAATACACTGCTGCGCTGAATACATACAGCAGAGAAATGAATGATGATGATGATGATGATGATGATGCTTTAATACCAAAAAAAACCTCAACGCCAGAAAAGGTCTCCTCCCCTCCCTTTCTCAGGGCCAGCCAACTATAATTCCTCCTTGAAGAACTGCTCCTCGCTCCCTTCATCATCCTGCTGCTGCTGGTGCCCTTTCTTACGCCTGTCATTGGCACCACTATCCTTACTTTTCTCTTTCTTTCCCGCAGCCTTCTTGGGCTCTGCTTTGTCATTCTTCTTCCCTTTGGCTCCCTTGCCCGCGCTGGCTGGCTTCTCGTCTGCGTCGGCGTTATCATCGTCGCCTTCCTCGTGCAGCCATCCACGAAGCTGCCTCTCATCATCATCAAGACCCCCCACAATCTCCAGCTGCCACCCAGCATCGCCGGCCAGCCGTCTCATTTCCTCTTCCATTTCTTCAACCATGTCTTGCTTGATATTCAGCTTCTCGAGCTCCTCCTTGCTGATCCGGTCAACTTTGCCGCCGTCCTCCTTGCTGGCTGCCTGGACGAGTACCTTGATAAGCTGCTCAGTGGCTTGTTGAGTATTGATATAGTTTCGAGGCGGAGCCAGCATGACGGGCGGCTGGCCGTCTTTATCACCAGCGGAAAGTGATTTCCGTCCTCCAACAAGCACGCCGCCGACGGTAAGTTGGGTGCCATCTGTCGATTGCCATTGGTCCAACTCCTCTACTTGCTCGATCGACTCATCCTCTTTGGACATTTTGGATGAGTGTTGATCAATGAGCGGAGGAGTCTGCTGCTCATCATCGGTAATGAGCTGGCACGTAATTGGATTTGCCTTGTTCTCCTCTGGTGGTAAAAAGGCAACATCGTCACACAGTCTCGGTGTGTTGACCACCATGACATATGCGCAAATCGTAACCTCCTTGATCCACCCAATCCTGTCGTTTTGCATCCCGGGAACACAGTGGTATTGCACCTCAATAGTTCGCTCTCTCCCCGTCAGATCACATATAGTCCCCCCTTCAAGCCTCTGCACCAGATATCGTTGATCGCCTTTGATTTGTAGTTCGGCCGGTACTTGTGAATTGTCGGAGCTAGTAGTTTTCGAGTGTGTTTCGGAGCTTTCGGGAAGGGATGCCTGGCCCAAGACGTACTCGGCGGCATGGGGATCACGTTGAGGCGGCTTCCCCATGGGAGTCGAAGGAAGGGCATGAAACTGCACAATCTCGCGATTGTTGCAGAACCTGTAGCTCCACCATCCTGACATAAAGTAGAGGCATGTGTCTTCGAGCTGGCTGAGCAGGTTCCAGCCACTAGCCGCCGCTCGGCCGAGTTCGCGTGCCTCTTCTGCTTTGGCCAATTCGGTCGCGGTTTGGTTTTCCGGAGACGGCGGTTCGATGACAGGTATGGCGCAGAGAAAACGGTGTGGCGGCATGTTCATCAGCTCGTATGTTAGAGGTGACTCCTCTTGCGTGGCACCGTAGCGTCCATCTTGATCGTCTTTGGCAGAGCCACTGGCTTCGCTGATTGTTGGCTGCGAGGATTCGGCCGAGAAGGTGGGGTGTTCAATGTTGTATTCTAGCAGCGACTGCGCATCTTTTTCCGATATGTAATGGTCGGAGAAGACGACCTCAAACTGCTCTCTCATCAGCTGTTGTTCATGCGCATGAGCTCAAGGCTACGGGACTCTATACCTGCGGGAAGGCCTGCAGGTCTTCATGGATGCTAAAGGCGGGAGACTTGGCCCTGCATAGCGGTATAGCCGCCAGAAGCGATAGCTGTAGACGACGCATCATGCCATAGTATGTCCGCTTGTTTGGCAAAAAAACATGCAGCTGGCTTCTTGGACTCTGGACCCCAAAGCAATCGGATTACAGCAGCCCGATTTGCGATCCAGTTGAGGTCACTGTGTCATCGTTGCAACATTCAGCCGAGCTTTTGCCGACCCATCAATCCCACCTTGTCCGTTACCACGGAGCATAATGGGCCGCGATAAGTCTTCGGCCCCGGACCTTGGATTACGAGAGGGCACAAACGGCACTTTCAATTTCGCCTTGAAGAGATAAAGGCGTTGAGATTTGGTAAAACCATTTCATCATTGATATCTGCGTGTATCGTCCCGTTGCCTGTGTCCAATCGCTTTCTTGGTCATGTGCTTCACTTGCGCTAGCTTCTCTCTCAGCCGCGAACATCCGCTCGCCTCTCATCCCGCGCAAAGGGCCAACATTCCGCGCCGTTGGACTAAACGATCAGCCGAACCCTGGGACTGATAAGAGATCTTCCAACCAATCCTTTGAGCAAAATAGCAGGATATGGTCGGCTAGGATATCGGCGAGATGCGCACTCAGTAGCGAGAACGCCAACGGACATCCACAGGCATCCGGGCTTCCCCAGATTTGCTTTTTGCCTCCCAGAATCCATGGTGGATGCTCTCCCCGGAAGTGGCTGTACATGGGCTCCAGCTGTAAATGGACCTAAGCCGTTCTGGCTGGCAATGGGGTCATTTGACACGCCAGCTTGCCAATCTAAAAGAAGGTTGAAGGTTGCACCCCTGCATCAGCGAGCTGAATTGGACTTCCCAGCGCATCCGCCGATGACGAAAGGCAAGAAAAGGGTCCAGAACCAGGAAAATAACAAAGCAAAAAAGAGCAAAATGGGATTGAACACTTGGCACTCAATCAAGCGCTGGAGAAGAGGCAGATTTTACGGAGCGGGTACGTAGTACAAAGCCCGCGTATAGCAAAGAGAGCCATGTTTACTTCAAGTTGTTACTTTTGCCACAGGAAGAAGTACACGTGGTTGCCTTTTGAGAAATCCAATTGTTTCAGTCAAATGCAGGTTACCGTTATAATAGCGCACTCACACGGGTTGACGTACAGACGGCACATCTGAGTCACAGCCCTCCATAGTTTAACTCAAACGCAAAGGCAAATTGCCCACTTGAGACGAGAGAGACGAGATCAGCGCTCCAGGGTCCTCGGAGAAAGGCAGAATTGGCCCACCCCCCTCCCCCAGGCTGGAGAAGCCGTGAGTTTTCACATGACAAGAGAGAGCGTGGTCAAACTGGCGCTCGAAAGCCCAAAAGCCTAGGCACCGGCATTCGTTTCCTCAGAATCCCATCTCGCCTCCTGCGCCTATCATCAAAATGGACTGAGCGAGTTCGGAGACGCGGCTCCTGCTAGAGCTGGACAAAAAACTTGGGGGAGGGAGGGAGGTCAGCGATACGCTCGTGAGAGTCACCGCAGCTAGCACTGAACCATGAGCGATTAAGCCACTGGCTTCTTTGCCAACGAAGCATATTTACGGAGCTTAGATAGCACAGAAAGCCTTGCGACTTTGTAATCCATGGATCTTTATGCACTAGAAGGTATCACAGACCACCTCCTCCGCCGCTCGTCGACGCTCGGGCCACGCTTGGAAGCCTTCTAGACGTGTTCCATGGCATCTAGTGACACGGGTCCAGCATCCATCTCCAGAATCCCAGGCGCTATCAGCCCCGCGCGTTTTGGCGATCGCCTGGCCCAGGCCCTGGTCAGACTACGATAATTTAGCTTTTCCTGTCGATGATTGATGTCAGTCCCCGGCGATTAGCTTGTGACGATGAGGATTCCGGGAGGGCTGGTCTGTGCTGGAAGCCAGCCATTGAGAAGGATTCGATTCGCTGCGTGAGGGTTGGAAATCTCCTATCGCGCCGCCGTTGAAACATGCCTACACGTAAAGGGGCCAGTATCGCGTGCAATGTACTCGTACTTTGCTGCTCCTCGTATTACTGGCAGCGAGTGAATGAATCGCGGGATCGACGGGATGAACAAGCACCCGAATCCTGACAAGGCTGAATTGGAAGCACTTGCTCAACTTGGAACAAGAGGCATTAATTTGTGGCGGGTAATTGCAATTAGAGCGATTTGATGGACTATTCCGAGCGCTTTTCTCTGCAGCTTTTTGAGGGAATTCCCCCAGTAGGCAGCTGAAATATGGTTGGAAATGTGACATGGCATTACATATCAAGAGGTACGTACACGTACTACTCGGGGTCGGCACTTGTCTAGAACAGTCCAGCTCAATTCAAAAGATGCCAGCACAGTAGTATCCGCAAATAGGAGCGTTTGAGGTCTCGGGGCTATATCACCGCCAAAATAGGAAATCCAATCTTTGCTGCCAAAACACGCACATGCGCGGTTTTATCAACTGAATTACAGGGCTGCTCTAGAACAGAAGACACTAATATGAATGAAACTCTCAGTATGCACGCCTAGGCCTGAGGCCTTGGTGCTCTAGCCATCAGACGTACGAGTATGGATGTACGTGATATGATACAGAATGCAACGCGGTAATGCCTCTATTCGGAGTAGTGTGTCTCTGGCGTTTTTTTGCGACCGAGCATACTAAAGCAGACAAGTACGGGTTTCTTATTTTAAATCACTTTGTAGGCCTACTTGTACATATCGTTTCACTGGCAAGGAAACAAGAAAGACGCATGTCTTAGCCGGTGCCGGTAAGTGACGTGCTAAGCGTATTGTTGGGTTAGCGCCTGGTTTGTGAATGGTTGCGTGAGCAGCTGAAGCCCAGGGTCTGGCCTCTCTGTCTCTATCTCGCTCTCCCCCCTTGCCTCTCCAGACGCCTCTCCAGATGCGCCCAGGAAAAACGCCATGGCCCTGGAATCGGCACTTTCGCCCCGAGGTTGAATGAACGCACTAATTTATCGACTGGATCGGACTGGCAGCAGGGAGCAAAAAAGAAGCGCAGGAACAGTTACACCGTATCCCACCCGAGCCCAAAGATTGAATGGAATCACCCACCTGGACCTTGCATGCAAATGCCAGCCGATGCTTCCCCATCCTCATCGCCATCGTCATCATCGAATCAGACAGACCTGGGGCGCGATTGGCGACAATGGCCCAAACTTGGACGGGGCACCCGGCTTTTGCCGCCCCTTCTTTTCCTCTGCCACCTTTTTGGCATGCCTGTCCTCTCACGTCGCGCCAGCAACCAAACCAAACCAAACCAAACCAAAACCAGGCCACCCTCATCAGTGAGAGAGCGCGACGAGAAGGCCAACCTGCCTGCAACTGCGCGCATGCACAGCGCAGCACAAATATGTATTACAGCATGTACAAGTATGTACGGAGCATGTAGGTGCAGACCGGCTGCCTTAGTGGGCTGTCGATCCAGGAACAACCAACGCCAGCCTCTCCCCGGTTTCACACTCGACACCGATCACTGCAGTCGTTGCAACTCCAGGGCCAGTCAGAGTTGTGCAATATACAGGCACGAAGTACGGAGTACGAAGCACGAAGGACAGATGCACCACATGCCGGATACTAGCCCTCACCGCCAGATCGCGGGCCCGTAAACAAGAATTAGGTACCTAGGAAAGCCATGTGCCGGCGTAAGGTACCAAGCAGGCACTCCCAGTAGTAGTAGGTACCCAAGGCAGGCTTCTGTTCTGTGGGAGTTCCAAGATGGGAGGTGAGCCTGTAAGTGAGCAGCATGTGTGTACAAGTATGCGTGCGTATACAGCTACCACATGCATGTACATATGCCCACAGCACCGCTCGCATTGCAGCCCACGTACTTCGTACATGGATGTATACACACACGAGAAAAGGAAAAGGCTTGCTGTGGCGCACCAGGGATTTCGAGCAGCCTGAGCAAAATGTGGCCACCCCCATACTCCGTACTTCGTTCTGGAGACCACTTGGTCGAGATGGGTTGGGGATTTGATTTGCTTAGGCTGGGGCGGAAGAGAAAACAGCGAGCTGTTCTGCGCTAATCCAGAGCCTGCTCGCCTCACTTTTCAACCCTTCACCCCCTCCAGAACCAATTGGCGCGCTGCTCGAGGAGGGGGGAGGGGCATGGATATGGATATGGATGTCGCTGCTGCCTTGCTTCCTGAATTCATTAAACCGTGACCCTTGTATCTTGCCACGACATACACACATTGGTGGGCTGTGCCTTTTGCTTTTGCTCTTTTGGCTTGTTGTTAGCCCCCCTCTTCGGTATAGACTTGAGACTGACTTGGGACTGACCGACTAGCTCGGGGGGGATGATTTTGGCAAAAGACAAGCTTGATACTACCATGGCCGGCGACGATGCATGTAGCAGCGCCCCTTGGAGTTGCTTTAGCAGCACGGAGTACGACGAAGCAGTGATAGTAGTATGAGTCAATGCGTCCCCAACGAGACACCGAAGGACATTTTCCTTCGTTTGATGTGCCGCCGGGCATCAGGTTGAGTTGACTGACGTCTTGGATCCGGATCCTCTTCTCGCCTGGGCACCGGAGGACGGCGACACGGACCCAGAGCGTGCCACCGTTACAGGCGCTGAAGCATCGCCCACACAGCACACACGCACATACACACATACAGGCCTACGAAGCGTCGACGTGTCTGGCAGATTTCGATCCATGTCTCCCGTAGCTTTGATTTCCTCCTCCTTATCAAGCAGACCAGACCCCGTACAGTACATGTACTCCCGTACCTGCTGGTAAGTTGCACTAGCAGTATCAACACCCTATGCCGATCCCCTTGGAGGTTGTGGTACAAGCTTGCTTGCTCCATCGACGCCAAGCCTTTATGCCTGGTGCCTTGTGGTAGATAAATCGCAAGCCACAAAAACGGCCTGTTAGTGCGGATGCCTTTTTGGCTTTGCCTATGTTCATTTTGCCAGAAATCGTTTGTGATTGCATAATGGAATAGAGCGAGAGAGCGAGAGAGCGAGACAAGGAAATGGCGGCCATTGTGTGTCATCGGCATCCATCCCCTTGGATGATGCAACGAGAAAACTGGGACACCAGCAGCGACTACTTTGTAAACCGACGGGAGCTTCATTATTAGCACTCACTGCTGATGGCGCAACTTGGTGATTAGGCCAGCTATGTGTGTCGGGTGCAAGCCGCATAGCCGCATCCCGATCATTGGGTTTTTTGGCTTCCGCGGATGTCTGGCAGGCCCACCGAACAGAGCTAGCAGCTAGTAGGGCTAGCACTTGAAGCAGTTCCATGTAGTATCTATCTGTTTCTCGTCAAGAGTGGTCTCGCCGTATACGGACGGGCTAAACTAAAGGTGCAAGTACTGTAAGTATGTATATCTTATATCCACCCCGGTGGCGAGTGGCAGTGGCAGAGATGCAGCTACAGAGTATCAGAGCGCGATTTGCTGGCCAGCATCGGACCCCCTGCTAGCACCCCGATCGAAGAGTAGCACTTGAGCACTAGGAGCGGTGCTAGCCACAGCGTCAACATCTGCAGGGCAGCTTTGTCGAGTTACTTGTACGGACAGGGCAAACCTGGGCTCGTCTTGGATCGGTAGATTGACGCTTGGGACTTGGGAGATGGGACCGGGGGGGCTTGGACATGCATGGATGGGTGTCTTGAAAAACGCTCAGCAGCAAAGAGTTATAAAGCGACGGATCCTGATGGAGCTAGCCGTTGTCTAGCCTCTCCGCCGTATTGTATGAGTGAGTGAGTGTGTATGAGGGCATCAGGGAATGAGGTACATGTGCATGTAGATGTACAAAGCTGTCCCGGAAAAGGGCTTACAGCGGGATCAGCGCCCGGAGAGCGCCTTGGGCGCGCGAAGCGAGGACGTCACCCCCCATCAGACGCTTCATCCAGCGGGCCGCGTGCGCTGGCTGGTACCGGCACGCAGCGCACTCGCAGCGCTCATGCAGCGCAGTTACAGCGCGCGCAGGTACTTGCACGGTTCCAAGTACATACAGTCGGCATGGGCACGGGCACGGGCACGGGCACGGGGCCACCGCCTTTGGGCTGGTTGAGCCTCAGGTTCTCCAGGCTCTCTCTCTCCCTGCCTCTCTCTCTGTGCCTCTGCCTCTCTCTCAGGCTCTCTTTATCGCTTCCCTCCACCTCCACCCCCGTCTGGCGTCCGATCCCACCCCGTTCAGTTCCGGTTTCTGGGCTTCTCGCTCTGTTTCTGCTCTGTGCTGTGCTGGACATGGGTTATGGATTATGGATTGCCCACTCTACCTCTCTACCTGCTTTGTACCTCGTGCTCATGCACCCAAGCCACCCTGTCTTGGTACCAAACACCTGCTGGTACTTCGTACAAGCCATCATCGGTCTCACTAACAGCCTTTTCCGCGCTCTTTTTTTTCCTTCTTCCCAGCAAGGCGGGCATATGCAGTGTGCAGCGTGCCAACTGGCTCGCTGCTTATACGTGCATGGCTCGATCACAGCAACTAAGCATGCTACGCTATTCTGCACTTATAACACTGACGCATCGCCTTTTTTTCTTCTCTTGCTTGTGCGCTAGACCCTGACCTTCGTCCGTATCTTCTTGACAGCAACACTTAAGAGCCTCTGCCTGCCCCCCCATCTTCACTCATCTTTCTGACTTGTCTCTCTTATTTCTTACTTCTTCTTCTCTTCCTTCCTTCTCTTTCTCTTCCTTCTCTTTCTTACTCCCTCCTAACATTTATTATAATACTCTGCTTGACCACCATCCTTTTATCTTTTCATAACGAAACTTTTACTACTACAACCACAACAGCTACCAAGGTAGCCAAGCTTACTGCCGCCTAACCCACCTTGCTATATATACCCTGACACGGAGCTCTCAATCTCTTCTTCAACTTACAGACTCTCACCTCATACTGCCGACGCCAATCACTCATTACCTATTTGACATATTGTTGCCTCCACTTTGTTGCTGCTGCTGCTGCTACTTGCACAGCTACATTATACTGCATATATTTAATACTCGCCCTTCTCCCATCATCCTCGCTCTCTTCAGCTCCCTGCCTGGTGGGGAGCAAGACTGAGCCCACATCCAACCGCATCTATCTATCAATATCCATCTACCTGTCTGCTCTCCTATAGACACAGAGCTTATAACCCATCCCCAGCGCATGCCAAACCAAAGACTCAACTGGCAGCGCATCGATTTGATCATGGAGTCGCCTCCCAGTAGCCCACAGGAGCGGCTGCAGCTAGGGCCATTGCCCACTGCACATATGCAGATGAACCCCAGAGCTCCGCTGTTGTATCTCCCCGAATTTGCTGGGAACAATGCCGCCTTTCCAAGCAGCGCGCCGGCCTTTTACAGAGGCCCCAACGCCAGCCATGGCCTGCCTTACAGGCCTGTGCTTAATGTTAATGTGAGTCGCATCACTGGAATCCATCCATATCCTTCGCAGCGTCATTCGTGGTTAGTTGCCATCAATGATGATTTGGAAAATGCTTTTTCTCAGCGCCCGCACCGATATTCTTTGTTTTTTTGTTTTTTGTTTTGTTTTTTCTTGTTGTTTTTAAACATAGCAGGCAAGACAAGAGTACATATGCTAACATTTTTCTTTTCTGACAGAGCCACCACAACAATCCTCTCCACCAGCAGCGAGCCCTGTCGCAGACAACGCTGGCCCCTCCAATGTATCGCAATGTGTCCAACCGCTCAGAGCCCAGCATGCCTGCTCAAGGACGAAGAGCATATGCTCTTACAGATTTTCGACGCATCAGCCATGAGAGGCTTCCTGTCACTTCACTTCCTCGAGTCAGCGAGAGTCCTCTTACTCTGAGCCCCCCTGATGTTGGCATGAACCCAGAGACCTACCTGTCCTCGATCGGAACAAATCTGCCTCAAGACATGTTCATAAACGATACATTCTCGGCTCCTCCTTCTATGGACTCGGCATCTTCAATTGCTGAAGCACCTTATCCCATGACTCGCGAGAACAGCTATGTCCATGCCAGCCCTGGTTTCGACATGGAAAGGATAGCCTCGTTTACGTCCAACGCAGCAGGGCCACCCTTTGACCAAGGAGCATCCGATTTTCCCCAGCCAGATAGCTACTGGAAGACCTCAGACCTCGACAATGATCTCTTTGCCATCGGCAACAGCTTCTCCCTCCCTGCCCTTCATCAGTATGCAGCTTTGGAAAATCAAGCACTGCTATCCCCTTCCTCTGCTTTGATGGAGAGGGAAGAGTCGACTGCCAGCATGAAGAGTACAAGGTCGACCGCCTCTCATGTAGAACGTCGGGCCAAAGAGGCTCGAGAGCGGGTTATTCAAGCCAGCAAAGCTACCTCTATTGCTCCTATGCCTCAGATGTTGCCCAAAAACAAGGTCACCCCTCCCATCGAACATGAGGGACACATTTTCCAAGAAGGCAACAAGAGCAAGCCAAAGCCTAAATCCCCCAAGCAGTGCTCCTTCTGCAACGAATGCCCTGATGGATTTCGAGGTGATCATGAGCTTCGACGCCACATCAGTGCCAAACATGGTCGTGTCGTTAAGAAGTATGTCTGCCGCGATCCTACCCTGCTCGGTATTGATACCAGCCTCAAAATCATTTATCCCCTTGCCAGGTGCAAGGCCTGCGCGTCGGGGAAGCAGTACGGTGCATATTACAATGCGGCCGCCCATCTTCGACGCACGCATTTCAGAACGAGACCTAGCCGAGGAAGGGCGGGTGCGTCCGCGAGCGAGAGGAGAGGTGGCAAAGGAGGCGGCGATTGGCCCTCCATGCCCGAGCTCAAGCCATGGTTCCAAGAAATTCTCGTGGGGGGTGACGGATTTCACTCACTGGTTACAGATCTTGATTCACCAGATGAACACTCTCCTTCTCTTGATGTTGAAGAGGCAGTACATGTGTCCAACACACAGATGGACGATGCTGCTGACCAGTTAGGATATGACGATATAGGCCTATATGCTGGTCTTTGTGGCTCAGACTTTGCTTCTTCCAACGGCATGCCCACCAGTTACGTGGGTCAGCCTGGCCAGGCAATTGCGGGCCTCGGCATGCTGTCTGAACTATGCGACAATGACACTGAGATGTCTTCGTCGCAAGATTCCGTGTTTTCTTCTGCTGCTCAAAACATGGGAGAGCTTTCCTTTGATCAAGCAATGGACTTTATGAGTTCTGAACCATTCTGATGACTTATTGACGCCGCGTTACTGATTGACGCACATTGTCCTTGTCTGTTTCATTTGTTCACTGACATCTACACTTTGGACTTGAACAATTTGCTCTACACCGGGATTTAAAGAAAAGAAAAGAAAAACATTTTAAAAAAAAGCGCATCAAATTTATTAAGCATTACAGAAAAATTAAGTTATGATCTGAGCGGAAGGAAACAGGCAGTGACGAGTTATTTGGTAGTATTCATACTGCTGGGCCATCTTTACAAACACTCTTTTCCGGATTTTCTCTCTTATTTATGTCTCACTTATTGTTCTTATTTATTTTTATTTCACTCTACATGGTTATTTTTTTTTTTTCTTTTTGGGGGGCAGTTGTATCTTGCTGTATCTGTTTTATTGAACGTCGTTTGGATACGTTTTTGAACTGCCCAGCCGATAACTGGGTTGACCTGCTTCGGCTTCAACAAATCGCCGATGCGCACGGCGGCTGTTTTCACGTTTCAGCTCCTTTTAGGGAGCATTATATTATATCGCGGCATATACACATGTGCCGTAGCATTGCGAAGCGGGTGGCATTGTACGATGATTATGGATTACGAAGAATTGGGACTATTGGGAGAGGGATCTGACTAGCGACGTCTACAGTGGATTGTTTTATGTTTTTCTTCTTCTTCTTCATTTTTTTTTAACTCTGTGCGAGGTGTTATTTGTGGACTTGGGTATGGATACGAGAATGGGATTGTACAAACAAATGGATGGATGAGACTTTTTTGGCTTTTGTTTTCAGTTTGGATGGTGTTTGAGACTCAGAGTGCATCTAGGATAGACCTAGACTGATACACTGGAGGTGCACTTGCAGCATAACGGGACACGGAATGATACACTATGCTGAAGCCGCAATTGGGCTTCGCAATTTTTTTGGTTTATTACTAGCTTGCTATTTTTTTGTTTCCAATGATAAGATATGGTACCTTCGTCTTTATTGCCAAGAGAAAAATTGCCTTGCATGTGAGACACGTTCGGTGGTGTGTAGAGGTGCATGTACCCAGCACGCCAAACTTGAATACGGAAGTACATTGGCCGCGATCCTTGCTGGCAGATTTCCAGACGAGGCGACCACTGAGGGGTGTATCTCCGAAAGGTGAAATTCCTCGTGGAGTCTTATGGGAATCAGGTGGAGAGAGGAGCAGGGATAGCCCTGGTTTCATTGTTTTGGGGGAAAGGGAAGTGAACAAAAAGATGGTGGGAGGGGGGTTTGATTGAGATTGGGATTGGGTGAGTTTGAAGGTGGGGAGATGAGAATGTGGAGTGTGTGGGAGGGTGTGAGTTGGCAGTTTTTGTTCTTATATAATATAGGATAGGAGGATGGGATTGTGGTTGATGGGGTCATACATACATACGTATCGTGGTGTTGTGTGTTGCGGTGAGGCTGAGTACCTAGATGTGTGCGTGAATGAATACATACATGTACGAAGGGTGATTAACTGGTAACTGGTACTTGAGTGCTACTGAGACTTGTTCCCCTTACCGCTTGTTTCTGTTTTACCGCTTGTTTGACTGGGATACTTCTGTACTTTTTATGTTGTGTTTCGATTTTTCCTGCACGTTATTAATATAAGGATGGGGCCTTTGGTGGTGGTGGTGGTGAGAATTGACAGCCGAGGCATGTTATTACCCTGTACGGCTTTCTTATTCGTCTGTATGTCCACCGCTGTTTGCTATTGTGTTGCTCAGAGCGTAGAACAAAGGTCATGTAGCTTTTTACGTTGATGTGTTATCTAGAACTATTTGTTTCATGGGTTTTTAATATTCTTGATGTTTGATTGCGAAACCATTAGCTTTATTTAGTATGTAGCCGCTATTCACCCTTTTTTAATGACTACTTGTATGTTTCAACGCGTTCATAGTGTACATACATCCAACCAACCTGATGTATGTGATAAAGGCTATGAAGCTGTTATTACCCTGTACGGCTTTCTTATTCGTCTGTATGTCCACCGCTGTTTGCTATTGTGTTGCTCAGAGCGTAGAACAAAGGTCATGTAGCTTTTTACGTTGATGTGTTATCTAGAACTATTTGTTTCATGGGTTTTTAATATTCTTGATGTTTGATTGCGAAACCATTAGCTTTATTTAGTATGTAGCCGCTATTCACCCTTTTTTAATGACTACTTGTATGTTTCAACGCGTTCATAGTGTACATACATCCAACCAACCTGATGTATGTGATAAAGGCTATGAAGCTTGCGTGGTCATTAAGAAGTAAGTTCTCTAAAAAAATACTAAAGTGCTGATTTGTTGGATGCAGATTGCCACTGTAAAAAGCGACATGATACTTCGTAGATGATGGAAGTGCAGCATCGAGCTGAGGGGTCTCAAGGGTAAATACTTGGCGGCTGATTGTTATGTTTGTGTAAAAAAATGAATAAAAATCGCATTGCACTATGAGGGTATTGCATGATTCCTTCAACCAGCCCATGTACTCTATATAATGCATCAACGCCCCATCAAGTCATCCTCGTTTGCAAATCCAGGGTATCATCATAACCAGCGCCCCGTCCCTCGCCCAGCATCATGATTTCTTCACGTTATCTGTCCACTCCCTGGCTCCCTTAACGCCCTCGTGTCCTCTCCTAAACAGCCGCCTTTCCCACTCATCCAGTCCTCGCAAGAATTCCTCGCCCTGTCCTCCCAGTCCCGTCTCTTCCGCCTTTCTCGCGTGCAACCCCACATCCGCCGCTCTCACCACAAACGTCCTCCTCAGAATGGCGCTTAGCTCTCTCTCGTCGAACAGATCTAGCATTCGTACCGCCACGCCGTAAAAATATGCGCTCTGGTCTCGCAGCGTCACGGCCCGCGGATCGGCTTTCAGCGCGGCTTGAACTTGTTCGGAAAGGCAGGGCGGCAGGGTCAAAGTGAGTGGCGGCTTGGAATCTTCTCCCGCGGAGGCGAGGGCGAACATTTCGGCGAGCCATAGAGGCAGGAAGAGTCGCGAGCCGGGCTTGAGGCCATTGGAGTTGTCGAGGTGGCCGAGGTAAGGGACGTCGAGCTCGAATCGACAGGGAACTTTCTGGTAGATGGTTTAGCTTCGGTTTGACGTGATGTATGGTGCATTTTGCCTCTGTAAGATTAAAAAATAAATAAAATAACATACCTCCCCGTCTGTGAGAATGGCATCAACGTCGTAGTAGGACATGACGAGTCTGCATCGCGGGCGCGCTGCTGAGAATGTCTCGTGTTTGAGGTTGGGCTTTTTTGGAGCTTTGGTGGGGGTGAGATGCTGATGCTGGGTTTTGGACGCGTTAAGTGGCGTTTGGCGCTGACTAACAGGGTGATAACGATTTATCGACTGAGCACTAATCAGTTGAAAAGACCATACACGGAAGCAAAAGAGGAGAAGAATTCCCCCCAAAAATAAAAAGAGACAGGGAGAGAGAGAAAAGGATATATGCTTGAGCTTGTCAGAAGTGCAAATCGAGAAAAATACCAAAGATTTTTCTTAGTAGATTAGTAGTAATGTTTCAATTGATACGGTTAGCCAAACGGTAAGCCAAAATGAGCCTCATGCACATCTTCCAATTTAGGGTCCACGGGTAGAATACAGCAAACGACCTGCGCAACTATAACTGCTTTTCACGCGCTTTCGATAGAATTATCTGTCGCCCTTATAAATCATTCGTTTTTAGTAGTTGTGTATTTTAGTAGTTGTGTATAAAAAATCTAGATATTAAAAACTGTTCCTACGCGCAAGATGCATTGACATATCTAACGTCAATTAAGAGTTTCTCTTGATCAAATACCTACGCTTACAGTAACGTTTTCCACCGCTTTCTTGTCTCTTAAAGCCTGGCTGTGATAAAAGTAGCTTCTCGCTCAGAGCGGCTTGCTTGAATAAACACGTCGGGGAAAAAAGAAACCAATTGTACTAAACCATAGACTTTTCCTCTTCAGATGTACCTCGGTTGCAGAATCATGTACGATGACTAGCGAAAATTGTTCAAGCATCGCAGAGTGAATTCTTCAAAGGTCCTTGCTAGCGACAGAAATTGGAGGCCATGTTGTACGCCAATTTGCATACATTCGTGTTCCTGCCAGTAGACTTTATTCACAGTGAGCCTTTAAACAGAATCTAGAATCTAGCCATGGCTTAACAATGCGGAAAAGCGAGGGATTACTGTCGATATCTGGGATAATTTACGTGACACATCCCCAAGCGTGTGGCCTTTCGGCATCCTTCCTAGAGACCGCCGATGGATCCATCTCCGGTGGGCCGGTCTATGATGGCGCGCTAGGCGGCAGCACAAGGCGCGCTGGGCCGTTGCTCATCTCGAGGATTTTGAGGCCCGGCGCTTTTAGATCAACAGCCGACTGCCGGTGCCGCGGGTCGTTTTCCCGTGCCGATTGCCTTTCTTGACGCCGATCTGGCGCAAGCGTAATATAATTCGAATTGAAAGTGGCAAGCTTTGCATTATCGACTGAGCATTTTGTAGGCTAGTGGCCACTATGTAAGAGGATGCCTGAACTGATTTCAATATTGCTGACCTTGTCATGTCGAATGGGCGAATCGTCTGTCTCCGTGGCATAACGATTCTAGTCGGAATTGCCCTGTTTGGGACGCTGCCTGGACATGAACTCACTATGCTCAAAAGACTATTAGTTAATAGCCAAAGCTGAGTTGAGTCGTACTTATTAGTATGGCGACTCTTACTCATACTTCTATGCGATACTCCTTGTCGTCGTAAAGCCATCACTCCAGGGACTTAATCCTACGTTCAAATACGGAGGAGGCTACATGACACCCGAACTATCGTTGGACTAGCGTAGGAATCCTATGACATGTGTTTCTTATTGGCAGGGATGTGACGAAGGAATAGGGATAGATTGATGAAACTTTGCGCGCAATATAGCACAGGTTCGGGTCTTTGCTTCCGGCAATCTATAAATATGGGGTAACAGTCCGCGGAACTCGGCATTTGAGTATTTTGTCCGAAGTGAATCAATGCTAATGTTTAGTGATTCTCGGGCATTCTCAGATCCACGGATGTTAAAGTTGTTAGTTCGGAACCCGGACGCCTAGGGATTCCGCCCGGAAGTAAGTTATCCATGATGCTTAGTGATTTTCAAGCGAATTTTCAAGCGATAGGATTGCCAGATCGGAGCGCGGGCTCGTAGCGATTCCGATTCGGAATAATTTATTAATCTTTCGGCGTTTACATTAATTTCTAAGCGATAGGTTTATCTGCTCGAAGCCGCAGATTTTCTGATGATTCTGCTTCGTAATCTGAGGTAAATCGTTGACGTTGAAGAAAACTCATCTGAGCCTTGAATCTCCTATTATCTAAGATGTACAGTTACATAGAAACTGGGGGGTTTTTTTTATCTCGACTTCTTAGTTTTAATTAATTCTTAACAAGATTGTTCTGTTATTGAGTACGGGTTCTATGTAGCCAGAGACTTGAGTTTAGGGTACCTTTAGATTCAACTCTCAAAATTCTTGCTGTAATAGCCTGTCTTGTTCACAAGCCTTATTAACTTCCTAAAATGACCAAATCAGTAATCCTAATCACACTAGGTGCCAATATGACCGAAGACGCTGCAATTTCATCCACTCGTTACAAACCTAGGACTTGAAAGGCCGACACTTATGTTCAACGTTCTGAAACGGCTGGTCGAACCATTCTCGAATCCCTGCAGAACTGTATTGTACGATTTGGCCTAGGTTGAGGCATTTTACTAGCTTCATAATGTCTTAGATTGTGAGTGGATTATAAATTGGATCACTTTCTTTCCAACGTGAAATAACTTTATGCAATAAGAAGCAAAAACTCACGCTTAGCAGATACGATATTATACCTAGCGAATATAATTATTAGTGGTACCAACCAGGGGTTTAACATATGCATGCGTACTAAGCAGTGAAATTGGAGTATATAGTAGATGATTTCCTTGAGCAAAGTTATATCAGTCATTCCTCCATTCGAAGTCAACTTGTACACATTTCTATTTGAACAGATCGAGCCAAGCCAACCATTTGCTTCAAATCAATTTTAAACAATAACATAAAATCTGTCAAAAATGACTCTCGAATTTACTGTCTTCAGAGGTTCTAAGAGCGGCGAGATTGTAGAGACCAAAACCCATCGAGAAATTGGGCCTCGCGAAGTAGCTGTCGATATTACTCACAGCGGTGTCTGTGGCACTGATGAGCACTTCCGACATGCTGACCAAGGTTTAGGCCATGAGGGCGTTGGAGTCGTTACGGCTCTTGGTGCTCTGGTGCCGGAGGTTTCAGACGTCAAGGTGGGCGACCGCGTTGGCCTCGGCTGGTTTCAGAAAACTTGCGGCTATTGCAAGCAGTGTCTCCTTGGTAAGACTGACTTATTCCATCTCACCCGAGTCCCACCTTGTGAGAATGTTGCTTACAGATTTTATTTAGGACACCAAGTAAGATGCCAAAATCTAGAGATGTTCGGAAACAGCAATTTTGACCTGGGCTGCTTTGCTACTGGCATTGTGCGCGATGTGTCCTGTGTCACTAAGATTCCTGATGAAATGCCTTCTGAATATGCTGGACCGTTGATGTGTGGTGGTATCACTGTCTGGGGTCCTCTATATGAGAACGGTGCTAGAGCAGGTGACCGCGTGGGTATCGTGAGTGTAGGTGGACTGGGTCATTTGGCCATCCAGTTTGCCTCTAAAATGGGTCTGGAGGCTGTCGTGTTATCGGCTTCAGAGTCTAAGAGAGATGAAGCAATGGCCTTTGGTGCCACCGAGTTCCACGTCATCAAGGAAGGACAGAGAGTCGAAGGTGTTACTCCCGTGGATATCCTCTTGATCACTTCAAGCATCCTTCCAGACTTGTCTCTGTAAGTTTTGTACAAAAGAATTTCTTCTCAGATGCAGACTGCTAAATCTATCTTGTTTTAGGTTCCTTCCAGTTTTGGCAACAAGAGCGAAGATATTCCCGTTAACGGTCTCATTCGGTAGTCTTTCAGTTCCAATGATGCCGATGACAACCATAGGATTTAGCGTCCACGGAGCTGCGTGTACTAATGCCCAGTCATTCCATGACATGCTGTCTTTTGCCGCTAAACATGGCATTCGGCCAAGGATTGAGAAATTCCCAATGAGTCAAGCGGGTGCGACTCAGGCTATGGCTAGATTGAAAGATGGCAAAGTCAGATATCGTGCAGTATTGGAGGCATAAATCATATATGTTTCCAATTTCTTTTATCAATAGTACAATATTTTCTTGAATTGTCAGTACTGTCTAGTATCTCTCCTATGTTCTAAAAAAGAGATGGCCCGATGACCCTATGTATGTTTTCAAGATGTACTAGAGGACTGAAATGTTCTTTTACTTGGTATATTCAATTTAGAACTTCCTAAATCTTGTTGGCCTTGGCAAGCTTCTTGAATGCTGCCGATGTCCCCCAGATCAAAGCACCTTGATTCAATCGACTAGGATACAACTCAAGCATCCTCTTCGTGAATTCCCTCGCATCTTTGACCTCCCCGCTCCCCAAGATGCGGTCAAAAGCTCGGATGTAATCTATTGTTTCCTTGAGATGCCAGACACCATCGATCTCGCCCTCTTTTTTGTGGCCTGGTACGACAGCCAAAGGGTTCAGAGCCGCGACTTTTTCTACACTCTTGATCCATGCCTCTCGCTTGGCTGTGGTGGTGCACTCGGCGAGCATCTGGTGACAGTCCCCGTATACAACATCACCGCACACCGCTAACCTCAAGTCTGGTACCCAGAGGATGCTCGAGTCATGAGTATCAGCCTGCCCAACTACAATCGCTTTTAGCAGATGGCCTTCGAGGAAGAACTCGCCGTTGTCGGGGAGTGCCTCCGCAAGCTGATCTGGCGGTGGCTGTTCGTCTAACTGTCCAGGAAATTGCGAAGCATACGTCTTTTCGAGAAAAGACGGATGAGTTTGCTCCTGCATGTGGATGATGTTGGCCTTGGTTGCATACGTTTTGACGCCAGGGAAGCGCTTGCGGATGGTGGGTATTCCGTAAAAATGGTCGCCATGGCCATGGGTCACATAGATTGCCTCGAGCTTCTTACCTGGAGCGACTCGCTCAATCCAATCAGCTAATGCAATAGTCTGCTCCGTGGTGATGGGAGTATCGACTAGAACTGCAGAGCGTTCGCCATGGATAAGAGTGCATGAGATTGGCGACCAGTGGCCAGAAGGGCGCCCATTAGGTCCTGTTATTGGAATTGGTGGCGCGACGTAAACATTTGCTCGTAACGTTGGCGGCATCTTGGCTTGAAAGTACGATATGTTCTTTTCTGAAATACCAGCAATTTTGCTAATTTTGTATGAAATTGGGCGAAGTTAATTAGTTCTGAGGTGTGATGTGGGCTGGCTTTATAAGACCATTTGTGTATTACTCATCTAATAGCCGCGGCTGAATTTTTGAGGCGCTATGTGAATGAGATCGTTACAGAGAAAAACAGCTGTATGGCAAAGCTTACGTTATACAATTGGGGATTCGATCGTAGAAACGTAGCCGTTTTTAGAGACGTTAGTTTTTATCTTAAATTAAAGTTGTAATAGCCGCGGTCAAAAATGTCAGACATGTATGGGTGCCTATGCCTTGGTGTTTAGGATTGCACAACACAGAACATTAAACACTGCATATTGCCACTCGTCTGTCTCTTATGCAGACAAAGGTCAAAGGAGAGAGATGAGGTATGAGGTATGTGAACTTGAAGAGATGATAGGTTGAGGCGCACATTCTATATCTCAATTATGCATGAATCCTATGTCTAATATGCGGACAATTGCACAATGTAAACATATTGCCTGGCCATCGCGCGACGCCACGAGTTTGAGTATTGGATGGCTCAAAAAGGTTACTAATGTATGTGCCCCTCTTTGCGGGGATAGCTGCCAAAGCTGTAGACTTTACCGAGGCGGGATCCTCATGGTATCCGGATCCGAGTTAGCAAAATCCGTATGGATCCCCGCATGGATCCCATTTACTTTCCCCTCTCTGCTATCTGTCAATCTCGGCTGTCTGGCTTCCTTGGTCTTATTATTGGCTTATTATTGGCTTTTCATTGACTTTTCATTGGCTTATAATTTCGAATTACCAATCTCGCCATCCTGTCTTCGATTAACGACACCAGTTTGGACGATCTTTTTGTTGGAGGATTTGTCTTTCTTCAACGTTGGCTCTGCAAAAGCATTGTCGAAGCTAAATACTTTGTTGGCCGCATTGAAGTTGAAGTAAACTGACTGGAAGATTTCGATCTGATAATTGTGGCTCTGCTGCGCTTGGTTGTTGTGAATTATATTGATAATCCCCATATTCGGCCGGCTCGGACCGTCTGGGTTAATTGTGAGAGCTCTAAGCCAGACATAACATTTCAGCACTGGACTCAAAGCAGGGCGAAAGTCCACTTGTGCGAACTCCAAGCCCTACAATAGTTGCATTTCAGTTTACTTGGAGTGCACATATGAAACACTGTTTCAAGTTCGTCCATTCTGTCACATTTTTGATACGATCAGCTACATCTCAAAGATGTCGTCATTACCTGAGGTAAATCGCGCAGATAAATTCCCACGTCTCGCAAAATTAAGCTAATCCTATCTGAAGCTCCTCCTTAATGTTTATAACTGGTGGAATGGCGTCGGCAAATTTAAAGCAAGCGTAAAGCAAAAGAATCCAGATGCAATCAGACTCGGCGTCATATCAGCCGCAGCAATTAACTTTCCTGCACTTTTCGATCCGATTGAGACTCATCCAGGTGTCGTCGTTACCGCTATTGCGGCGAGGTCGAGAACAAAAGCAGAAGCGCAAGTAGCTAAATATCAACTCGACGCAGCTAAAGTATACGATACCTATGACGAGGTCCTCCAAGACCCTGATATCGATGCTGTATATATTCCTCTTCCTAATGGCCTTCACCATAAGTGGGCAATTAATGCCTTAAAAGCTGGAAAGCATGTCCTGGTCGAGAAGCCTGTTGCATCCAATGCCGCTGAAGCCAAAGAGATTCAAGATTGCGCTAGCGAAACTGGCAAAATCGCTCTTGAAGCTTTCCACTGGCGATTTCACCCTGCCGCTCACCGAGTCAAAGAGATCATTGAAAGCGGCAAATATGGCCACCTTACAGCTGCTTTTTCGAAAATGGTCATACCCCCCGGCGTTTTTTCTGCTGACGACATCCGATTTAATTACGCTCTGGGGGGTGGAGCTTCTATGGATCTTTGCTATGTCGTTTCTTCATCTTTGTACTGGGCATCTGCCCCCAACAATGTGAAAGGGACCAGTTTCGAAGTCTTGGCAACGAAACCTCAAATCAATAAGCGCGATAAACGAATTGATGACAATATGGACGCAACCATCGTGATCCGTAATGCAGACAGTACCAGACCACCAGTCGTATGTACCACTGTGTGTAAAATGGTTATGCCAAGGTACTTTGGTTTCATACCGCAGATATGGGGCCTGAAACCATTGGCGGTGTTGGAGCTAGAACAAGCCAAGATTGAATTTACCTCCTTCAGTGCGCCGTTTATGGGACATAAGATTATCATTACCGACAAGAGCGGCAAGAAGACCACTGAGACTTGCTACACGGATGGACCTTTATGGGGCAAGAGGGGTGAAGCTTGGTGGACGACGTATAGATATCAACTCGAAGCCTTTGTTGATCGTGTCAAGGCGGCTAAAAGCCAAGAACAATATCATGGACCTTGGGTTGACTTGGATGAAAGTGTCAAGATTATGGAAATTATTGATGGCGTGTATAAGAAATCAGGAATGCCAGAGCGTGGAACAGAATAAATCTCGCTAGCTGGAGCCATTGTCGTATTAGGAGTGGCTAGCCATCAGATGTTTTGGCTGTTCTGAAAGTCTTGAAAAGAGGGATAAATTGTTTGTAGCGAAGATCTTGTTTATGGTTGCAGCTTTAGCAAACCATGCATGTACTTAATGGCACGGTCGTTATTAATAAAGGGGTGCTAAAGGAACGCACAGCCTTGTCAATATAAGTGACCTTAGTTTTCCAAAGAAGTAATTGTCTATATGTCAAGAATAAATGGTATAATAGAGTCTTCTTCGTATAGAGCAGGATCTCGCAGATTATAATGATATATCAACTACATGTATAGAAAGAAGGTGAACTACCTCAGCTTTTTTTTTACGTAGACGTATATGAGCTTCATACAGATGTTCAAAATAATATAGTAGATAAGAACAGCATCTATAATCTATATTAACTAATAATCAGTATCAAAAAAATAATAAGTACATTTCCAGCCATCCCAGGTTAACTCACTTGACCAAAGACATTTGTTAAACATTTAGCAGTAAAGTGACTATATTCGACAATTAGTCAGCACACCTACATCTTTCTTACGTACTGGTACTTTACTACCCGTTGGTATAACTTTTAGCGGGGCTTACAGTATCCAACTAGAAGGCGATAGCCTTCTAGTTGGCCACAAAATCCGCGAAACACCACAATAAGCGGCACAATTTATTACACCAATTTTATCAC
>JARFTM010000329.1:0-24103 GCA_030278935.1 Trichoderma polysporum | reverse complement strand
GAGTGGGTGAATACAATCTAATTCAATGCTCATCCCCCGCATTTGTAAAGCGACGTTGGCCTGAGCCGAATCTGAAAATCTCCACCCAATCGCGCACTTTACTTATCTCCTTCTTCCGCACCGGCTAACCGCTTCTTCCTTCAACATCTTCAAAGCCTTCAAAGCCTTCATTATCTTCAACCACTTCAAGTCCTTCAACATCGCAATCTCTCGCCGTTGGCCGCCGCCTTTGCCGCTCTCTCGCCCAGCTTCTACGAGCATTTGTTTTCCGTTGTGTTGATATCATTATCCAGTGCCAGTCAGCCGCTGCCACCGCTGCCTCTCGCCTTGCTTCTCTGGTCGGTTATTCTAGAACTTCCCTTCTCGAACATATCTTCGTTGCTCTCCAAGAGCCGTGGCAGCACATTCTCTGACAACGCTTAAGCCCGTAGTGATCCTGCTTCGAACGGAAAAGCCGCCAGTCATGGAGGACTCGACTTCCTTCCTGAGCTCATCCCCGGGATTCGATGAGGGAGATACCGTCAGCCAGCTGGTGACCTACAATTTGAAGGGAATGGATGGGAATGAGGAGGCCTTCACCCTCCCGGCCGACTGGGCGTGCAGTTCTCACAACCTGATGAAGACCCTCGATCAGATCGTGCATAGCAACGGAGACAAGGACACGGTCGTCAAGAGGGCATCGGCCCTGCTGCCAGCGATCATTGCCACGGCCCGCTAGGAAATCGGCCAGGGCAATCATCCAATCTACAAGGACAAAGGACAGTGGACCACCGACCAGTACAACAAAGGACGGCTGGCCGCCAAGATGAGGTGCCTAGGCCACGACCAGGTGCTGAGGAATGTTCTCCGCAGGCCCGCGAAGGTACGCACGCATGCTCTCCCACCTCTGGCTTTGACTTGGATCTAACGTGCGCACGCAAAGGAGGTCGTATATGTGGACTCGGACGACGAAAGCGAGCCCTGGACCCCGGTGTTCGCTCAAAGCAGCCGCGGCCAGCGCAAGTGCAAGCGCACCAAGAGAGCTTCGAAATCCTCTCCCATCCCGGTCATCGTCTTGGACGACAGCGACGGAGATTCCAATGACTCGGCTGTTGTGCATAGCCGGCAACCAACTCCCCAGTCGACGCCGTCTTGTCTCCCAACGGCGGCCACGTCAGTAGTCCAGGGGGACCAGGTAAATTGCCGTTAGAAACTGCCTTTGTTCGCATCCCTTTCACTAACCGCCAGCAGGATATGGCCACTTCCGACGACGCCGAGGTCGGTGCTGAATCCGGCCAGCTACCTGCTCCCGTGGCTAAGTAGCTACAGGGCGACCTTGGCTACGAGATGGGCATGCAAGAGATTGAGCAGATGTTCAGCTAGGCCGACTATCTTATCTTACTGCTAGAGGTTAGTGCTCTTTCCGGTGTTTTGTTTGTAGAGCACTTGTTGACCTGTTGATATATCCTCTTACAGGCATTCCCTCTTTGGACTTTTCTACTTGTGCTCTCCAGCTATGGATATATGTGTGCGCACTTTCATTTCGGCTGCGAGCACTTGTGTTACTGTTTATGACCAGTGTCTTAAGAAAGCATTGCTTGTCTCATATGTCGGCCGCTTTCTGGACTGTAGCTTGGCTTTACCTTAGTCTGATTTTATGGGTGGATACCATATGATCGCGATGTGAATCTAGATGGCTTTGCAATTAAAACAGAACTTTATGCGCGAGCTTATGTTTACATTCTTCTAGTTGATATGCAGCAGTGACCTATACCGGTGATGAATGGCAGTAGCTGCTGCTACTGCGTGCTCTTTCAATTCAAGCATAGAAGAGATGGATACTGTCGTACGCGCTATAAGCTATGCGAAAGAGAAATCCCTCCTGCAGCTGAGCGGCTAGGGAATTTTATAAGCCGATGGACTTGAGATACGAGTTTTGTCGGTCACTTAAAGAGGAGAAAAAGACTGTTTAGCTGAAGGAATAAAGATGACGCTGGCATGTCTACCGCTTTTTATCTTCGCCTAAACGGCGTGAGGGAAGGGCATTTACAGGCTGGGCCGTGCGTCTCATATTCTAGCCCACTGCCTTGCTTGCTGGGCGTAGGTGACTACGCAATACGAATCATCTTACAATTCGACATCGTGTAGATGGAGGAGTGCGGCTGGCGCGGCGTTTAGACGAGAACTAGGACGGACAGCCGCATGTCGGCGCCCAGCGTCACAGGGTGTTTCTTTCCCCTGGTTGAGTCTAGCGGTACTATGGGTTGTAAATGTTAAGCGTAATGCTAGGCTTGTGGTTTTATCAGCGGGTGTTAGATGCAGGCTTTGGATTCAGGCTTCTTATAACGACGACTAATGTGGATGGGACGCGCCCTGAACGCTTTTGGAGCGGTGGGCACCCAGCCATTACTCCTGTGCGAGACAATTGGACTTGCCAGGCAAAGCAACGTAAAGCGCGTCTGCTAGCGGTAAGCAAGATGCTGGTGAGCATGGAAGTCGGGACGTGAAACCTGCGATCAAGCAAGCGAAGTGTCGAGAGATCCATCACCGGCGGCTTATTCTACCTTGGCTAGAGACGGCGTAGGCAATTGAAGTAGTCAGAATTGGTCCCAAGTCGATCACTCACACAGGCCGTTGCTGAATCGGTAGCTGAGGCTTCCTATAATGACGGCCGATGTTGATGGGACGCGTATTGAGATCCTTAAGGTTGCAGGCACTTGGCCATGACGCCTGCGCGAGAGGATTAGTCTTGCCGTGCAAGGCACACGTCTAATCGCTTTCGGTAAGATCTTGACGTGGTGGAAGTCGGAATCAGGGATCTGCAATCTGCAGCGAGCGCACTTTCCAGATGTTCTCGAATATGTGGCTTTTTTTTTTAAGCTCGGCTGGAAATGACGGGTATAAAATTGAAGTGACCAGAACTGACGTGAAGCTGATTACTCTAAACTGTCCGTTGCCTAATCGGTAATTGAGGCTAACAGCGCCGTGCGCCCTCCAAGTTTCTACCTCGCACCGCAGTTTAGGGGTAGATGGACTTGAGTGGCCACAGAGGGTGTCTGGCTGCTCTCTGAAAATTCAAAGTGCCGCATTTTATGGCCAGATTGACCTTCTTGTATTGGTTGAGTCGTCGGATGTCGGTCGTCGGTCGGGGCTCGAAGAATCTCAAGGCTTGAGAGAATGGTTGACTTGTCTGTATTGACGTTAGCAGTAGCTTAAAGAAAGGCCAGAGCGGCACCTCACCCAACTACAGGCGGCCGAATAGATGATTGACAGGGTGCGATGCGGAGAAAATAAAATGATGAAGGAAGAAGAGGTCGTTAAAGGGGAGATAGAAACCATGGTGTGTGTGAAATCAGGGCATTCAAAGAACATCGCCGAGTCACGCGGCCTCATTAGTATAACCCCGGCTCCGGCTACCGTCCTCCGCAGAGTGTCGCGGCAAGTCTTCCAATCTGTCTTTCCGCAAAAGCAGCAGCATCCACCGATTTTATGATCTACTGACTCTGATTGACTAGTGTTTGAAACTGTACTGGCGTAAGGTGGTGTGGGGTGGCGGCAAAGATCTTGCAGATCAAGGAGGGGCACATTTTTATTGAAGAATAATAAGTGTGGGGGGGGGTAAAACACTAAATGTTGCACGTCCAATGCATCCATCCGACAGCCGGTGTGGCGTTATGATAGCCACTCTTGCCATATTAATAGTACCACATTAAATATAATTAGACCGTTGCCCTAAGGGGAAGCTACATTAGGTGCCTTGTTGGTGAATAAAAGACAGGTTTATATTTGTAGTCTTGATTATATGTGTATCTCTATTTTATATGCTGCTTCTTGCACTGTTCTCTACCACTGGCATATGATGGTATTGTATCTACTTGTTGCTACTTACTGTCTTCTTATCTTATTATTTATTTAAGCCGCACACTAAATAATAGTAAACCTATAATTAGATGCATTTTCCTTCATACAGTTCTACATAGCGACAAGATGTAGGAAGAAAAATAGTACCTTATAGCGACTAAATATATAATATAATAATAACATTAATACCATGGAGTAATACCACCATAGCGTCCGCACCGCCGGCCAGCAAATGGACGCCAGTAACTCGCTTCGCAGTATTGGCATTCACTGTATTCCACGTCTGCGCTGATAATACCTTCTATGAGACCTATGCTATCATTTATGCTCGATTTTAACAAGCGTGCTGCATTCAAGATGAAATTCTTTTTAATATACTGTATACTCCTAATCTAAGTAGTCTCTTTAGTTAATCCTACCAAGTAGGACTGGCGCAATAAAATAATAACAGGCAAAGCTTATAAACTTTCCACTTGTAGTCATGAATTCTATGTGCTGGAAAGCCTGCCGTTTGCTTAATTGGCTTTTTTTTCCAGTGTGCTTAAATACTCCAGTTTTCCTTTCGTGTTGCAGCCTGCCCTTCGCGTTTGTTGTGCGGTTCACTTTAGACTCACAAATCTCCAATGTGGCTGCTGCGTTTGCCTCGCAGCAAAAGGTTTTTCTCCTTTCATCCCCCCTCTCTCTTCTCCTCTCTTCTCCTTCATCTCTCTTCTCCTTCATCTCTCTGCACTACAACTACAACTACAGACATCTGTATTTACATCCATTCTCTTAATCTAGATACGCCCTTTGCCTTGATCAACGCATACCCGGAACCTACCAATATGAACACCGCAACGACATCGGCGAGCAACTCTGCCGGTAAGGCTTAGAGGGCTGCTGCGGTTATTGCCATCTCTTTGCTGACCAGTTGGTAGGAATTACGTTTATCGACAACTTGCGATGTAAAAGAACGCAGGGGCAAGTCGTTGAGCTGCCTGACGGAAATCGCTGTATTGTTTGGGGCTACCAGTTCAAAACGTCAGTAGAAGCAAACTGCATCTTGCAACACTATCTCGATAAGAATAATTCGAAATCCGCATCCTGGATGAAAGAAATGGTCATAGAGATCCAGAAGTTCGAAGATTGCGAAAGCATTGCCAAGGATCCAATCCGAGAATTGGTATGCAAGGAAGAAGTCGATTTCAAGTGAGAATGGTATTTCCCTCTCTCATAACCTCGGCAGCTAACCGGCTGATCCAGTGGCGAGATAGGTGAATGCTAGAGGTCAGGAGTGGTGGAGAGGGGCATTGAAATCTTGGGAGAAGAGAGCAATGAAATGGCTACATGCGAGAGAATATACTCCTTCATATCCACTGCTAGACCATAGCTAATGACGATCACCGACTGCTTGATTCTCAAGTCTGTCATTTATTTGTAAAACATATGCTTCGCTACACAGGAATGTCACATCACTAAAAGATACCCCTAGGGTCTTTTCCAGCGGTCTTTGCTCGGTGGGCAGCCTCTCTCATGCTGTCACTGAATGTCAGGGAAGTTTATGTTTCGGCTACACTAAACAGTAATCAGATCCTTTCTGCAGCTTCTTGGTGAAACTTAAATTTGGGACATCGTCTCCAGTGTCGTCTTTTAATTCTGGAGAACGCCGCTCTCCTTTTCTCGATATGTCATTCTAGGCCAACAGAGATTTGGCTATTTCTCGCGAAATTGGAACAAGGCCTTGGAGATAGAAGACCCGATGAGGTAGCCGGTGGTCGCATTCGTTCTACTAATGATTGCTTCCCAGGTAAGTGCTCTGTCCGGATTATCCCAGTCGAGTTCTATGTACCGCAAGGCGTGGCAATGAGTAAAGACCGCAGGCAGTAAAGATGCCATCTTGCTGCATTTATAGTTAAGAAAATGAAGATAATCTGGCGAAGCGTACAAGAGGAGGACGGAAGACACGTTCATTTTCCCGCAGAGCTGAAAATTATCAAGCCTAGCAGTGAAAACTAAAATTAAAACTATGCGCGCTCGCGCTCGTATCGTCTTTGTAGGTAGGAAGCTCGTGGTATTTAAGCCAATGGCGACCTTTCTCAGTCAAATGTATATATAACAAATAATATATCTATAGCGAAGATACATAAGGAGTGCCATGATATCAGTCATTGTCAAATCGTTCGTCAGGTTCTCATGGTAACTCTCTGACGCTATGTATGTCCTGTACATTGCTGCCTTACGCCGGTCCCTGTTGCTCTTGATCTTCAGCGCGTGATTTAGAATGATGCCGAGATGTCTGCGATTGATCAACAGGTATATGCGCGCACTATCTTCTGGATCTCGGCCAATGTTTCGGCAAGCTCGCTCTGACATTCGAAATCTGTCCGTTCTGCTCTCTTGATTTCACTGAAGTGATCGCTGGTTTGAGCGAGAGACAAATCCTTCTAATACTAAACAGTGATATAATGCCATACCGATTAGAGCTGACCAAGTAGTTAAAGTGTAGAAGTATATTGAGCTTACCTTGTCGTCACTCCAGCAGGCCAGCTCGAATTTATGCTTGGGGGCGACGTACGTATGCCTAAGATAGCAGAGCTCAGTTGCAGCCTTCTTTGCAGCCTGGTTTTTGTTGCGCCAATGGAGGCATTTCTCGGCGAGGTCCTTTGCAATATCGCGAGCCTTGGTGACTGTCAGTCAATTCTTCCCCGGCAGACGTGGTTTGACAAACACTTAGCAATGTCTCGCGGAGCTTGTGGCTCTTCTCATTCTCCTCCCAGGCGTTTCCTTCCCCCTCTTCTTCTTTGATGACAACAAAGCACCCCATTTGCGCTGGTATAATGGGGGTTTCGGCACCGGCGGTCACTGATTTCTCCATCATTTCCAATCTGTACTCGACATATTCCTTGAGGGCGGCATTGGCCCCTCTCCAGAGTTTCACCATGAGTGAGCACACTTGAGGACATTCGGGCTAGTAAAACTTGGTGTCAGCTTGAAGGCCATCTCTGGAGTCATTGGAGTCTGTTCCTGGCGAGTAACGCACAATCCAAGGAACCCATGGTGAGGATAAACCGCAGGCTGGGCATCGGTCGTTTTCTGCATCTGGTCCTGCGTCAGTAATTAGTTGCGGCATAAGCAGTAGACGAGGACGAGGCTTACCGCTATCCTCAGCAGAGCCAAAGGCCTCTTTTAGATGTCTGCACTCGCTGAGATACTGGATGCATTCGATGCAAAGGCCGGCGGCAGTCTCCTCTCCAGACTGGCTCTGTACCATTTTGGACGCAGGGGCAGATCGGTCGCTTTGCTAAGAGTAAAACAAAGTGTTCTGTTAAGGTGAAGGAAGAAGTCGCTGTGTTAAAGGAAGAAGTCGCTCTGTTAAAGGGAAAAGAGCTATGTTGAAGGGAAAAGAGGTTTGTGTTGAAAAGAAAAAGGTTTGCGTTTGAATATGGGAGAGGGCACATGCGGTTGCTAAGAGCCTGTCTGTCTGTACTCAAGGTTCCGATGAGAGCGGTAAGTGAGTCGCCAGCACAAGCCTACGAAAAGTGATATGAAAGTGAGAGATGCAAATAAGCTAAAGTTAGTTGAGTTTAAATTAAATAATACCGCCTATTATATTATAACATATGGATAAGTCTTCTCGTACACAGTCACCCGCAATTCACTCTTAGATTAGCATGTAAAGTATTAAGGATAGGGTGAATTCAAGTCCACAACATATTAATGCGCTTTATGGCCATTTTTAGTGGTAAACGCATGAATGGTATGCGCTATTTAATACGCTGAGAACAGCTGCATAATCAGAATACAGGTGATGGGATGCTTGGAGCGGAATGAACACAGGTTTCAAAAAGTCTGGCCAGCTTTTACATCTATAAACAGGTCTGCCTATTTTTTCATAGCATAAATAGGTCATTGATCTATTTTTAAATCTATTGATGCAATTATTTTTCAATCCCTATGACGGAAAATTATAATATGACGATTTGTTTCTCCTCGTTTCGCTGTTTCTGCGTTCTGATAAGAGGTGTGAGGGCCCCTGATGCTCTGCTGCCCCAAGCTTCAAAACTCTACACACTTCAACCTTGCGTCCTGGAACCAGTTGTCCACGCAATAAACTGTTTATGTTCTAATCGATGCGCATCCTGCATTTACTGCTCAAGGGAATAGTGTTCGGCTCTTGAAAATATACCTACGCTTCTTTTCGGCGTGATCTCGAATACTCTGAAATTGGTGAGTTTCCCTCCTCAACGACGAACAGACGCCCCTGGTTCCCGCACCCCGAGCAAAGTTCCCATTTGCACAGCAACTAGTATACAAGACCGATCAGCGTACTGCGCTCAGAGTATGGAAGGCCTTGAGAGGAATTAGATATTCCCACTGCTTGGCAGTTGCCAAGTGCATGCTGGAGCTCACTGTGTCTAGATTTACCTGTACCGCTGATAAAACCTCCCCGCGCAGCAACAATTGCTAACTCCATCAAGCTTCACTCTTCATATATGCATCCGAATACAGAGCTGCTTTATGTTCCAGTTCGCCCTGTATTCGTGTTTTTGCGTCAGGTGCGAATCCCTCCAGGATGAATTGATATATTTATGCCGGCTTGCTGACCTTATAATTGCTATTTTCGCATCAGAGAGCTCGATAGCAACCTTTCCATACAGCCCTCTCTAACTTAGTGTTGTTTGAGGATAATGGCTCCTTTGCAAACCCCAAGCGACCACCTCACGCCGGTTAAAGATATGATTGCGTATTTAAGAAAACTGCAGGGAGATATCAAGAACGACCGCAATCCGCACGTATTCCCGTTTCCAGTCAGCATGGCAAATCGCGAGGCAAAGGAGAAGTGGAGGTCTCTGTTGGAAGAGGCCGATGCCACAGATGTGAAGACTATCAGCGAGTTTTGGACCTCGGCTCACTTCAAGAAGAGCTGCTGGCTCGCTCTTGGCCTCATGCCAGTTCATAATCCTGTCGTTCATGGGGGTAGAAATCTTGATGAGGCATGGCATGCTTTTGCCATGGCCGTGATAAAAACAAAGGGCCGAGGAAAAGTCCTTATCATCTGGGATCCCGACCCGACAGAGTCAACATCGCTACGGGCCAGGGACTTGCTTCGGTGCTTGCAAAAAGACATCCATCAGTTTGCCCTTTCGAAATGTAGCCAGTCAAGGTTATATTATAATATGGATAGGAAGCATGCTGGAAAGGAAGAGTGCCTTCGCTGGTCTTTTGAGAAAATTAAAGAATGGGTGAAATTTGGGCGAGATGATGTATTTCAAGGCGAAGATGATCTCCGAGTTTCAGAGTGTATTGAGTTAAGATAGGCGATCGTCGAACCTCGTATTGAGAGGAAGAAATAAGAGTGGCGCCGATGTCTGTTATTTAATTATTAATAACAACCTCGCATATGATTTACTTTATGCTTAATAACTCATTGGTATTTATAACTAATATAGACGTTCAGTATATGTCTGTTATCTTTAAGGAATAATGAAATTGATTCAAATGGCTCATCATTAAACAATGCGCAAATATCTATTAAGCCTGTGATTATATTCACTGGAAGAAGAAGGCTGGCGAGCTATAGAGCAAATGAGCTACTGCAGTCGCTGGTATTTATATTGTAGAGTCTCAGGTCGCTCTTGATAAAAAGTTCAACCTAATGAAGTATTGGTAAGAGCAGAAGGATTGCGTGGATTTGCTTTATAGATTTTTATATAAGTTGATTACTATTTGCCTGTTGGCTATTAAGAAATATTCAGTGATCTTTACTGCTCTTCATTTTCGAAGTGGGAATGGGCAAAAATATATACCAAGACATGGTTTATAAACAACATTTCCGAGCCCCGAAATCCAGCGACTGCGGGTACACCATCCTTATGGCGGCGAAGAACTCTTGAAAATTTATCTAACTTGATCAGACACGCCTTGAGCAACCTGCGCTCTCATCTAGCACCTTTAACGCAACCGCGACACCGTTTGGGAGAAACCAGCTACCCGCATGGCCTGTTCGAGTTTAGGTACTTCTTGAAGCCAGTAAACTGCGCTGCGCTGCAGAACTTGTCTTTCTTAGAAGATCAGCCACGATAAGAAAAGCAACGGCTCTCTAAATGTAACGCTATAAACAAGGTCAAAGGGGAACAAGACAGAGATGCCCCGTTAGTGCTGTCAGAAAGATCTGCGACCGAGATGCAGTTGTTGCAAAGGGAGAGAACCACTTATAGCCAAAAGCCTTTCTCAGCGCTAAAGTACCAAATACATCCCGCTACGAAATTGCACCATAGCTAAGTCGAGAGAACTTTTGATTGGGGTGATGGAAGCAGGTCTTAAAAAAGTGGTGTTGTTCGGAGATACAGCCATCCGCGCCGCTCACAGGTGGAAGAGGGCTATGAAAAAATATTGTAAACAGTCAAGGTGGAAAAATCACGGAAGACCTTACGCTCTGTGACGTATATCTGGTCCCGGGCTTCCCACTAGCACCATTAGTGAAGACGGGCTTAAAGAATGGATACTGGAGCAGCAGCTATAGCCATCATCTTCGTCAGGATGTCTTAAAACGTCACTATTATGAACTTAAAAAAGATGTATGGGCTGCTGGTCACTGACTAAAGACGGAGTAAATTATAACCCAACTCAAAACGCGCCGTATGCGTTTCTCACAGTTGCCCACAGTCATGTTATTGCATTCAGTTACCAGCGGGGTGGAAACCTTCTTTGGATAGAATCTCCAACATTTCATCAACCCCTTCTTGAATGTCGCCGTCCATCAGGAAGTCTTCAACGTATGCCTCTACAGCAAGCTTAGCCTCGATTTCAGTAGCGGCCTTCATCGCGAGAGTGAACGCATCATACGCCGTTTCCAGCTCCCGCTGGGCATCGCTTCGCGTCATTCCTCCAGGCATATACGCTCCCGGCTCTGGCTCAGCCATTCTGACCAACTTGCACGTGGCAGTGGCCGCTCGGTATCTGACGGATAGAATCCTGTATTCGGTGTAAAACATCGCTGCGATGGGTAGGGCTGCGCGTGTCTTGGTGGCTGTTAGAACGTATCGGACAGTGTCACTTGCATAGGTGCTAACCTCGACGCAGGTTTCTTCCAGCCTGTGTGTCCGCTCTAAATCCTGCTCGTCCTGAAATTTCTCCGAGGTTCTTTTCGTTTTCTTCTAAAGCCGGATAATGAACTCTCCTAGAAAGCGGAAGCGTGACTGCGGCTACGTTAGACGGCTGGAGCAGGGAGCAATCGGGGCTCATCGGGGCTGCTGCATACAACATATTCATCTGGCGAAGTGACGCCACAGATAGGGCACAAAGGTAAGAACTCTGGGAATCCTGCGCGTTAGCCAACGCGCTAGAACGAGTGATCTCGGGCGCGCCTTACCGTCGTCCGCGGGCGTTACTTGTCGCCATATTTCTGCGGCATCAGCTCTAAGGCCTGCAGCCCATTGAAAGCACGGCAGGTCCGCTGTAGCCGTGGACATGAGGAGGGCAATCGGAACGGGTGACAGGTTGATGATGAAAAGGTCTGAACGACAGCCGGTTGCAAACGGAACAGAGCGTGAGGAGAGGAGGAGAGGAGATGACGAAGGAAGGAAGATGGAAGGAGCAATGGAATAATATTCATCCGGCGGACAAACAAACTAGATAAGAGATAACGCCTCATCAGCCCCGCCCCCGCATTAGCTGCAGCTCATCGATAATATGGGGCTGAGCTTTTGCCTGTTGTAAATTCGTTACTAATTTAGTTACTATTAACAAATATCTTAGCAACAAAATAAATTTCGTTTTTGCAATTAGATTTCATTTTGTTAGTAGGTTGAACAAAATAAAACGAAAGTAAATTAGTTTCATTACTACCATGAAAAAACTAATTAGTTTCTTTATAAGCCTGAAGAAAATGAAGCACTAAGCCTATTGTTTAAGAGGAATTTAGTGTATTATAATATACTCGGCGGGTTGACTAGCAAGCAGGCCCACAAGGCCCCCGCCTCTCTCTACGAGAGAGTGTTACGATCTAGCACCTTACGGATATACGTACCTACGGAACAAAGAAGGACCGAAGAGCCAATCACGTAAAAGTCGACACAGGCCGCTGTTGACTTAGATCGGCCTCTGAGGAAAGTCAACGAAAGCCGACGTCGACCTCAGCCGGCCTCAAAATATCGACTGGATGGATATATAAGACTTAGAATAGCACGCTCAATATTAGTTTAGATAGTCAATCGTTAACATAGCATTAAGATTAGAACACCGACTGCCTCTTTACTAGCTACGTGATTGAATATTGGTCAACGATACTTCCTATCCTCTCTGCTAATATAAACCTATATAAGGCTTATTACCTTAGGAACCTACCCTATACTAACCCATAGGGAAGAGTCTTGCTAGTCGCACAACATCGATATAGCATTTTTATCATTTATTATAAAAAGGCATTTATTTGTTATAATATAATATTTTTTTATTATAATATAATAGCCTAGATTAATAATTGATAATTAATATATAAATTATATATAAGGTAGGTTAATAATTATCTTTTAATTTTTATAATAAAATTATAATAAAGAGTGCTATATTATAGTGGATAAGCGCTGTATTATAGTAAAGAGTGCTATATTATAGTGAGTAAGCGCTATATTATAGTGATAAGCGCTATAATTAACTAATAAAGTGGTTAAATTATAATAAATGAACAGTGCTATAATATAGCTACATACTGTACTATAAAATTACCACGCTAGCCTTATTGGGCCTAATGCTTATGTAAGTGTTGTGCGAATAACGAATCGATGTTGTGCGACTAGCAAGACTCGGTCTAATACCAAGGTATAGGGTAACAGTTCCTAAGTGATAAAACCTAAGTCAGGATTATGCATTGAATCTTAAGGGCAGCTTGTAATCACATAGCTGATATTTATGGTTATAAATGACCAATCTGACTATTATATTAATGCTACATTAACCACTAACTATCTAAGCTTCTATCTACTAAGTGTGACGAACCGTGTTCCTATAGATTAGTAACACAGCGGATTCTCCAAGGGACAAACCTTTATCGTACTAGGTTTATGTTGACGGATGGGCTTAGTAGGTCGTAGGCAATGTATCACAATAATAGTCACCAGTAGGTAAGCTTTGGAAGGGTATTCCAATCTTGATTCTGTGTTAACAACTGGCTATCTAAAACTATCTGTTAAAGCGAGTGGAAGAAGTGTATATATATCCCGTTGTTCACTTGTGTTCACTTCTGACAAAGTGAACATCTTCCTAATCGGGAAACCGTTCACTGGTGTTCACTTTTAAGAAAGTGAACGCATATTTGATTGGTTGTGCGGTCCGTTGATATTCCGATGTGCCTACCCTGTAGGCCCATTGTTGCGACCATAAATGTTGGGTCGTAACAGTTACATCTGCCAACATAAACCCGACTTCAGGTTTATCCCTTGGGAATCAGCTACCCTATACCTAAGTATTAGGCTTAGTATGGACTTGAACGTCACATAATCTTAGTAAATACTAGGTTAAAAGGTAATTATATATTAGCTATAATTATAATATACCTGCAATTACTAGTATATAAGAAAAAAAAAACTATATAAATTTTATTATATTAAAGAACTTTTTAAGTATAATAAAAGATAAATTAAAAGGTAAATTAATGTGACGACCTAGTCACTAGGCTCCTAAGACGAGTTAGTGGCTCAGAGGATTCCCAAGGGACAAACCTAGGTCTAAGGTTTATGTTAGCAGATCAGTTAGGGGATCTATGGGCAATAGCAATATCTCATCAATGTCGCCAGCAAGTAAGACTTAGTGTGATAGACACTCCAATCTTGATTCTGTGTTAACAACTGGCTATCTAAGAATATTCTAGAGTATTACTGCCCGGACGGTACTTTTTTGCTATTCGGGCGGTATTTCCACTTAGTCTAACCTATTATAGAAAGGTTCAGTGGGGCCTAGCCTGCTGCACCAAAATACAGTGCAAGAAAATGGCAGATACAGAAAAAAAAGAATATATCGTACTTCAAAGTTCCCGATTTGATCAAAGATCGCGATGGAAGCCGAATCTTCCTATGCTGATGACTTCCTCGGTGGCCTTGAGGATGAATTTCCTTGGTCTGAGGGCCTAGGAGATAATTCCCAAGGCGTTGACGATGAGATCAGCCTCGCTGCCGCCGCCGGCGATGAAAATTCATGCGAAAACGCTGTAGTTGACGAAGTTGAAGTTATCGCAAGCCAAAATGAAGCCTCTGGCCGAGAGATCCCTCTGCCGCCGCCGTCACAAGAATATGACTCGTTCAACGAGCTATTTAACGCCCTGCAAACCTATTATCGCGACAACGGCGCTGCTATAGTCAAGAAGTCGCCGGGCAACAAGAAGAACGTCAACGGCGAGGTATTCCCACTTGGTACGCGATTGTATGTGATCGCGGCGCCTCTCGCCCATCTAAGAGTTCAGGTGCCAGGAAGACTTCGACTAGAAAATTCAACTGCCAGTTCAAACTCACCGCCTCTGCCACTAAGTCAAACTGGAAGTGGACTTTCCGCGTATGTGAGGATCGGCACAATCATCAGGCCTCGCTGGATCCGTCTGCACATCAAATCCATCGCCACCGCACGCAGGAGCAGCGAGAAATTGAGAGATCGGTGTCAGACCTCAAGGCCCTCGGCGCCTGCGAGATGGGCGAGATCGTGAGGGCACTGACTCAAGGCCCTGCTTTTTTTCGCCCGAGAGATATTTACAACGATCGTCAAGCTATCCGGCAGTCCAAACTTGAGGGCCTCACGCCTACCCAGCAGTGGATAAAAATCCTTCAACAACAAGGTCTTCGCCACACTATCCTGTACAATGAAGAGAATAAGGTCAAAGCCGTTTTCTGGACCTATCCTTGGTGTGAGACTATGTGGAAGAGGTTTCCTGAAGTTCTAGGAATGGACAATACATACAAAACCAACCGCTTTAATATGTATCTCTTCCAGGTCACTGGCGTCACGGACCAGAAGTCTATAGCAAACTTCGCCTTTGGCCTTACCAGCACAGAGAGGCAGGAGGGATATGACTGGCTTTGTGACCAGATTGACGCCTTCCGGAGACAGCTTGAGATTTCTTCGCCTGACGTTGTCATCACGGATAAAGACACAGCATTGAAAAGGCACTAGAATGCGTTTTCCCAGACGCCCAACAGCAGCTATGCCTTTATCACATCAACGCGAATTCAGCAAAGTCGGATTTGAGCAGGCTTGGCGCACCGTTGTGTATGCTGAGGAAGAGGTCGGCTTTGAGAACGCCTAGAACGCGTTGACGGCTTGCTTTAACGCCGGCCAAGGCGAGATCGTGAGGTATCTCCTTAAGGAATACCTTCCCTTTGCTGATCAATTCCTTCAGTGCCGGATTAAGCACTACAGAAATTACGGGCAAAGAACGAATAGTCCTACGGAAACCGCCCACAAGGTTATAAAGAGCCATCTCCTCACTGACAGGCGGGGGCTTAGTAAGCACCCCTGCTGACTAGTCAACCCGCCGAGTACTCTTTTTTATTGACAAAGTCAATAATAACGCTGATCCTTTGTGGTTAATATTCACTTTACTCAACTTATGCGGGGAAGTTGGCCATTGATATAATGGGTTATTAATTCAAATGAGATATACCCGCTGGTAGATCTCAAATTATCTTTTTGGCCTTCCCTGGAACGATCTCTACTATCAGCATCTCGCTTTACGACAGGGCTGCGGCACTCCTTGACCTGAGATTATCGCGAGCACCGAATTCGTAACTAATATCACCACCCTCATCAGTATGGAAATTTCCAACAGTGCTGAAGCGCGGCTTCAGCCATCGAAGCTCGCACTTGGCGAGGCTGCCGCTCATGTTCTCGATATCAAGGTTGACTCGCTGGATTGGGACAAATCCTTCATATTGCTCGGTGGTGACTCTATCCTAGCAATCGATTTCATTGTCAAATGCCGCGATGCAGGCATTGACGTGGATATGATGGAGCTATTGACGGCTGAGAGCCTAGGTGCACTCGCTAAAGAGATAGACCGAAAGAATGCGGCCACATTTAACGGAGTCAACGGCGATGCGAATGGAGCTAATGGCCACGCAAATGGGATCACCGGTCTTCCTCTTGTCAATTGGCAAGATTCCGCGCTGGAAGACCTGGTTGCGAATTTGAAGACGCATAGTATCGCTATTAGCGACATCGAAACTATAGCGCCTTGCTCCGCCGTTCAAGAAGGCTTCTTTGTCAGCCAAGCGATCAATCCTACTTCCTATATCAGCCGTATTTCTATCAGGCTACTTTCAACCTCTAACAATGGTCAGCGTCCTACAACGGATAGGGTTGTCAATGCATGGAGGGACCTTGTTAAATGGCATGCAATTCTAAGGACGACATTTGTGGAGAGCAGTGACCGACCTGGCAAATTTAACCAGCTTGTCTTCAAGCCTAGTATGGCACCCCGTATTGTCATATGCTCTTCGAAAAGTGATGTTAATACCGTCCCATCCTTTACCATGTGTGATTTCGAAGTTCCGCTGCGTCTTTGTGTCTATGAGGTTAGCATAGATGAGCTTCAACTTGACGTGGAAATTTCGCATGCCCTGGTGGATGGGCATTCTGGTAGAATTTTGTTGCATGATTTTCGGGCTATTTATATACAATCTGAATACTTCTCGGACAACCGACTTCCATACGCAAGTTACGCAGCTTACCAGCAAGCTAGCATAAGGGAGGCAGCTGCAGGCGCTGAATATTGGACGTCGTACCTAAACAGCGCTACCGAGTCACATTTGCCTCTTATCACTAACAATACTCAACTGCTTCGCCTGGAAACGGCTCGTTCTTCTGTGCCACTACCGGACGGGAAACTTCGCGCTGTTTGCAGTCAGCTGATGATTACTCCGGCAAATCTGTTCCAAGTCGCTTGGGCGCTTGCCATTCGACGCATTATCTTATCAGACACCATTACATTTTCATATATAGTCTCTGGGCGTAACTGCGATCTCGAGGGCGCTGACGGCACTGTGGGACCTTTTATTAATACATTGCCGTGCTCCCTGACATTGACCCCAGAGACCAGTGCGGCGGATGCACTGCTCCTTATGAAAAGGGATTGGCAAGAGGGCCTCCCATTCCAGAACATTGTGATAGCCGACCTGGCCGTCGCTAAAACACGATCCTTGAAGCGACTCGGAAACACGCTGCTCTCGATTGAGCGAGAGGCATTAAACACACATATGCTCACAGAAGGAACCTCCATGACTCTGGATACGAGGACAAGCGCAACAGATGTGAGACACCCCACCTTTTCCTAATCAGCACTTACTGTAATAGTACTAACGCCACAGTAGTTTGATATAACAGCCAATGTGAGACTGAGTGATGAACGAATTGACCTGAGTCTTGAGTACTGGGCTTCTAGGGTAGCCTGGCCAGTTGCAAAGGCGCAGATGACAGCGTTCCACGACGCAGTTTTATTTCTATTAGAAGGAGTTGGTAGCATCCGCGACTTTCCGAGCTATGGCGTTGAAGACCGCCTCACAATTTCGAAATGGAATTCCACCATACCGCCACGCGTGGAACAATGCGTTCATGACCTTGTTCGAGATAAGATGGTTACCCAGCCAGAAGCGCAGGCTATTAGCGCTTGGGACGGGGAGATGACATACGGCGAGCTGGATGAGGCGAGCCGCCGGCTGGCTTATCATCTAGTAGAGCAAGGTGTCGGCCCGGAGACAATGGTTGGCATGTGTATGGATAAGTCGAAATTGGGAGTAGTAGCTATGCTAGCTATCCTACGTGCCGGTGGTGCTGTCGTCCCCCTCGGTATACAAAATCCCCTGGCGCGTATCGAAGGCATCGTCAAAGACACGGGTATGAGGATCATACTAGCTGACCGTAATCAGGAACAGCGGCTGGCGACACTGGCAACGCCTGCAGAGCATATACAGCTGGTTGTGGTCGACTCTTCCTTCAATACGACTAAACTAACTTCGACACTATCAGACAAGCCCAGTATATCCGTACGGCCTGAGAATGTGGCCTGGGTCATCTATACATCAGGCAGCACCGGCACGCCCAAGGGAGTTGTCCTAGAGCATAGCGCCCTTGCAACAAGTATCCTTGCTCATGGCCGCGCGTTTGACATTAAACCTAGCGATAGGTTGTCACAATTCGCAGCCTATACCTTTGATGTTTCTATCCAGGAGATTATAACAACGCTTGCTTTTGGAGCCTGTATTTGCATTCCTTCAGAAGATGATCGTATGAACCATCTCACACTATTCCTATCAGACTATAATGTTACTGTCGCCACTTTGACATCAACAGTAGCTTGTTTAGTCCAGCCAGAAAACACCCCAAGTGTGCGAACATTAGTGTTAATGGGAGAAGCTGTTCAACCAAAAGCTATTGACCAATGGGGTAATTATGCCAATATTATTAATGCTTATGGGCCCTCGGAATGCTGTATTCATGCCACCGAAAATAAGATCAAGGAAAGATCAGAGGCTTTGAATATAGGAAAGCCGCTTGCGTGTGTATTGTGGGTTGTTAACCCGGCGAATATTGGACAATTAGTTCCAATCGGTGCGCCGGGCGAGCTGCTTATTGAGGGACCGCAGTTAGCACGGGGTTACCTGAATGACTCTGCTAAAACCGGTGCTGCATTTATTAAAGACCCGGCATTTACACAAGATTTGGGCCTTACTGGCCGACGAATGTACCGCACAGGTGACCTGGTGCAGCAAAATGCAGACGGCTCTGTTATTTATCTCGGCCGCCGCGACAACCAGGTTAAGATCCGCGGCCAGCGAGTTGAGATTGGAGAAATCGAGAGTCAGATTATGCAGCTGCTCCCAGAAGCATCCGATGCTATCGTTGATGTAGTGCGGCCAGCGGAGTCACATGATGGAGTTCTGATGCTAGTTGCCGTTATTGAGTACCCTGGAGCTGGATTATCCACCAGCGGAGAGTTGGACTTGTATGATTATTCAAACATCACCGATGCCGCCCGTAATAGCCTCCAGCGGCTGGATATGGAGCTTGGAAAAGTTCTTCCGGCGTATATGATACCTTCGGCATACCTTCTTACTTCAAAAATGCCAGTCAATAATTCCGGTAAACTAGATCGCCGCGCTGTGCGGGATCAGCTACGCCTGCTATCTCGCAGTTCACTAAGCAGGTTTTCCCATTCAATAGGCGTAAAGAAGGCTCCAAATACCCTTATGGAACATAAATTACAGCATTTATGGGCTGCAGTTTTATCACTCGCCCCTGAGCAAGTGGGAATTAACGATTCTTTCTTCCGTCTTGGAGGAGACTCGGTGGTAGCTATGAAGCTGACAGCAGCAGCCCGCGCCGAGAATCTCCCTCTCTCCGTGGCCGATATTTTCCAAAGGCCACATCTGATGGACATGGCAGCCGCTTTAGAGGAGAAACACCGCCTCACGAATGATCATGTAACAAACGGCGTAGCACACGAAGATCCGGCCCCGCTGGGTCTATGGCCGGAGCTCGCCCAGGATGCAGACCGGGAACAACTATTGGCAGATGTTGCCATGCAGTGCGACATAACTACTAGCCAGATTGAAGACGTCTATCCATGCAGCCCATTGCAGGCCGGCCTGATGGCAATTACCACACAGCATTCTCAGGCCTATATAATACAGCGTGTGTTCAGTCTAGAGGCTGATCTTTCTACTCAGATGCTAAAGGCAGCTTGGGCGAGACTGGTGGAAGCTTTGCCTATCTTACGAACGCGCATTATCCCTTCAGTACAAGTTGATGCATTGCAAGTGGTAGTCCGGGAGCAGCAGACCATCTGGCAGGATTCTGTGTCACTCGAGGATTATCTTACAGCAGATAAAGCTACCCCTATCACGTACGGCGGCGCTTTAAGTCGTACTGCAGTTGTTGAGAGCGAAGATGGGACGGACCGATTCTTTGTATGGACGGCACACCATAGTATATACGATGGCTGGAGCATGGCTCAGACAATGAAAATGCTTGCGCAGCTATTGCGAGGTGAAGCGGTTCCGACCCCAGTCCCCGTATCGCGCTTCATTGCCTACTTGTCCCAGCAGGATCAGCAAGAGATGGCATCATTCTGGAGGAACCACTTCAAAGGCGCCAACTGGGCTTGTTATCCGGCATTGCCATCCCCACACTATAAGGTCGAGCCGCGTGACCTGCTGAATCGCGAGATTACAATTTCACCGACAATAGGTGGTGCTGTAACGATCCCGACATTGCTGCGCGCCGCCTGGGGCCTCCTTGTCGCCGCCAATACCGGTGCCGACGAAGCTATTGTCAACGTCGTACTCTCCGGCCGCATGGCCCAGGTTAATGGCATCGTAGATATCATAGCGCCAACAATCACATCAGTGCCTTTCCGCGTATCTACTCTGGGGGAACAGACTATACGTGGTTTTCTTAGTGCAATACAGGAGCAAAGTACTCGGATGATTCCATTCGAGCATACTGGTCTTCAGAATATCCGCCGCATGGTTCCCGACCTTGGCTCAGAATTCGACCCTGGCCACGTGTTTGTTGTTCAACTGGCCGAAGAGACCAAGTCCTCACCACTCTTATATAATAAGCTATTCAAGAAGGAACTTACTGTTGCGGACGCATTCCACACTACTCCACTTAATATTGAATGCACAGTGGGCCAGGGGAATAGTATTGTCGAAGTTGAGATACGGTATGATAGCGGAGTCATCTCTGTCAATGCTGCGCAGCGCCTTCTTGCCCAGTTCGCCCATATTGTGCAGCAGCTAGCAGATAATACCGAGGCTGAACAGTCGCTTGGACAAATAGAAGTACTGTCTGTGGAGGATGCTCTGCAGTTGTCCCAGTGGAACTCAATAACACCACCCAAGGCTGATCGCTGCATCCATGAACTGGTGCAGGACCAAATAGTTGCTCGACCGGCAGCGCTGGCTATCAGCTCGTGGGACGGCGAGATGACCTACAGCGAGCTGGATATAACAAGCCGTCAGCTAGCCCACCATCTATCCACCTGCGGTGTAGGACCAGAGGTGATGGTTGGACTATGTATGGATAAATCCAAGTTAGGAGTGGTAGCCATGCTGGCTATCCTACGCGCCGGCGGCGCCGTGGTGCCTCTTGGAATACAGCATCCGGTAGGTCGTATCGAAGCTATTGTGAAAGATACAGCTGCGCCAGTCGTTCTGGTCGATCGCGGCCACGAACACCGTTTAGCTAAGCTATCGTCTCATACGCAGCTGCTTGCCGTCGACTCCTTCTTCGAATCGGCCCCCTCAACCCAGGCACCGTCCGGCGAGCCTTGCACATCCGTGCGGCCCGAGAATATAGCCTGGGTCATCTATACATCAGGCAGCACTGGCACGCCCAAGGGAGTTGTCCTAGAGCATAGCGCCCTTGCAACAAGTATCCTTGCTCATGGCCGCGCGTTTGACATTAAACCCAGCGACAGGTTGTCACAATTCGCAGCCTATACCTTCGATGCTTCTATCCAGGAGATTATAACAACGCTTGCTTTTGGAGCTTGTACTTGCATTCCTTCAGAAGATGATCGTATGAACAATCTCACATCATTCCTATCAGACTATAATGTTACTATCGCCACTTTGACATCAACAGTCGCCGCCTTAGTACGACCACAAGACACAAGCATACGAACCCTAGTCTTAATGGGCGAAGCTGTGCAACCTAAAGTCGTTAGTCAGTGGGCTGACCATGCCACTATTATTAATGCTTATGGGCCATCCGAATGCTGCATCCATGCCACCGAAAATAAGGTCAAGGAAATATCAGAGGCTTTGAATATAGGAAAGCCGCTTGCGTGTGTACTGTGGGTAGTTAACCCAGCCAGTACACAGCTAGTTCCAATCGGTGCGCCAGGCGAGCTGTTGATTGAAGGCCCCCAACTGGCTCGAGGCTACTTCAACGACCCTGTCAAGACCGCCGCCTCTTTTATCCAAGATCCTCCATTTGTGGAGGCGCTGGGTCTAACCCCCGGCCGTCGTATGTATCGAACCGGTGATTTAGTTCAACAAGATGACGATGGTTCACTTACCTACATCGGGCGACGAGATACGCAGGTTAAGATCCGCGGACAGCGAGTTGAGATTGGAGAGATTGAAAGTCAGATTGTCCATCTACTCCCAGGTGCATCTGAAGCTGTCGTCGATGTGGTGCGGCCGGCTGGTGAGGTACACGAGGGAATCATGATGTTAGTTGCCGTTATCGAATATCCCGAGGCTGGACCATCCAGCAACAGAGAATTGGATCTATATAATCCGACAAAGATTACAGAAGCTGCACGCAAGGGACTTGAAAAATTAGACACGGATTTAGGCCAGATACTTCCAGCATATATGATCCCATCAGCGTTTGTGCTTGCATTAAAGATCCCGATGAACACCTCCGGCAAGCTAGACCGACGTGCTGTGCGGGAGCGGCTTCGCCTTATGTCCCGCGAGGAGCTAACCAGATTTTCTTGCTCGTCTGTCATAAAACAGGCACCAACGACTGTTATGGAAGCAAACCTGCGGAGCCTCTGGGCTACAGCTCTGGCATTAGAGCCTGAAACGATTGGCATAAACGACTCCTTTTTCCGTCTTGGTGGAGACTCAGTTCTTGCTATGAAGTTAACGGCGGCGGCCCGAGCCGAAAAGATCCCCCTATCCGTGGCTGACATCTTCCAATGGCCCCGTCTGATAGACATAGCAGCCGCCATGGAAGAGAAGCACGGCCTTGAGAATGGTCATGCGAATAGTGAAGACCCAGCTCCGCTGAGTTTATGGCCGGAGCTCGCCGCCCAGGCCGATGATGCGGACGTAACAACACGATTATTATCAGATGTTGCCGCTCAATGCAGCGTTTCCATTGATCAGATCGAAGACATTTATCCCTGTACCCCTCTACAAGCTGGCCTTATGGCAATTACTGCACAGCGTCCCGAGGCCTATGTTATTCAGCGGGTCTTCCGATTGGATTCCAACCTCTCTACGGAACAGCTGAAAGCCGCCTGGACAAGGCTGGTGGAAGCCCTGCCTATATTACGAACCCGCATTATCCCCTCAGCGCGAACTGACGCATTACAAGTTGTAATACGCTCAGAGTCAGCTTGGCAGGACTGGAAGTCACTAGAAGACTATCTTGTGACGGACAAAGCCACTCCTATCACATACGGCGGCGCCCTGAGTCGTACAGCAATTGTGTCAAATGAGGGCAGTGCGGATCGATTCTTTGTATGGACAACACATCACAGCGTATATGACGGCTGGAGCATTGCTAAGACGATTGAAATTCTTACCCTAATATTGAAAGGCGAGGCTCCGCCAGTCACAGTACCTGTGTCACGATTTATTGGCTACCTGGCGCGGCAGAATAAGGAGGAAATAGCAACATTCTGGAAGGGACACCTTGAAGGTGCGAACTGGGCTTGTTATCCAGCCTTGCCGTCTCCGCAGCACAACGTCAGCCCAAGAGATGCGCTCCAACAACACCTTCGGGTTCCTCTGACCTCGGCAACTGGCATACCTACAGTCCTACGCGCTGCCTGGGCCCTGCTTGTCGCTACTAATACTGGTCTTGATAGCGCAGTTATTAATGTGGTGCTGTCTGGTCGTATGGCACCGATAAATGGTATCATGGACCTTGTAGCGCCAACTGTTACCACAGTCCCCTTCTATATATCAGCTTCAAAGAAGCAGTCTGTGAAAGGCTTCCTTACTGATATATATAGCTGGGCGACTGAGATGATTCCGTATGAACATACTGGTCTCCAAAACATCCGGCGACTGGTTCCAGGGCTGGGACCAGAGTTTGACCCCGGTCATATCTTTGTCGTACAGCCAGCAGCGATAAAGGAAGCGGCAACACCAATGTTCGATATAAATATAGAGCGTGAAAACACGTCTATGGGCGCATTTGACGCCTACGCTCTAACAGTCGAGTGTACGATGGGAGAGGGCATGGATGTTGATGTCGAAGTACGCTACGACCGGGCAGTACTTCCATCAAATGACGTGCAACGGCTGCTCACTCAGTTTGGTCACATTGTGCAGCAGCTAGCACAATATTCAGAGACTGAGCAGCCCCTCGGCCAGTTGCAATTGTTATCCGCGGAGGATAGTGCCCAGCTATGTAAGTGGAACTCCACAGTGCCATCCCAGATTGACCGCTGCATTCATGACCTGGTCAATGATAAGATGGTTGAGCAGCCATCTGCAGTTGCTATCAGCGCGTGGGACGGGGAGATGACATATGGCGAGCTGGACAGCGCAAGTCA
>JARFTM010000328.1:0-24151 GCA_030278935.1 Trichoderma polysporum | reverse complement strand
CCACCCCCCCCCCCCCCCCCCCCCCCCCCATAGAAATTAGACTACTATCTGCTAGGTAACGCTCTCTCACTAAGACAAGGGGAGTTGCAGATTTGGGTGGTGGTTTATGACAGGACCAAGAGGAATTCGAAAATGGTTATGAAATCGTAAAAAAAAAGACTAGAATCAATTCTCGAAATCATGCATGAGAAAACCTCAACCAGCTTGTAGCCCGTACAATTGCTTCTAACAAACACATCTGCAAACGACGTCCATTAGTGTAAATGACTTTTTTTTAGAGGTCCAATCCCGTTTGAGGCGCCACTGAAATTTAGCATCGAAGTCGTTCGCTACAGGGGCCTCTATACCCCGGTCGCTAATCCGATAGCGCTATCTCTCCTAATAGCCCCTGGCTAGAACAAAACCAACGAAGCCTCATATACATCGTACTCTCCCGCCACTAGGCGGTCTCGACAAAAGGACCCGTCCTGCATCTTTCGTCTTTTCCGCCCCGATTCATCGCCAATTGACATACAGAGAAAGAGGCCCTGAAAGGAGAACGAGGTAGAGAGAGAGAGCATGCCAGCAGCAGGCGGCACCACCGTCGTCCCAAGCCGTCGCCGCCGTCGCTGCCTCTTCTCCTAACGAGGGCAGAGCCGAATTGTTTTTTTCTTCCCAAATGCCACGACTCAACCTCTTCCGCCTGCCGACCACCGTCCGGCGACGGGTCCGACGCAATCGCCTCACCATGCAGGGTCTCCTCATCCTCCTCGTCCTGCTGCTAATCCTGCCGCTCTACTCCGTCTACTGCGTGTACAAGCCGCCGCGCTACCTCATCGGCTACCTGCGAAACAAGTTCCCCGACGTCCTGTTCGAAGTGCCCACCGCGGAGAAGATCATCGCCCTGTCGCTGGACGACGCACCGTCGGCGCATACGGACGAGATCATGCAGGTCCTGAGGGAGAACGACGCGCACGCTACGTTCTTCGTCATAGGGCGGCAGGTGGAAGGGCGGGAGGCCATGTTGCGGAAGCTGGTTGCGCAGGGCCACGAGCTGGGGAACCACGCTATGCGCGACGAGCCGTCCCGGCGGCTCAGCAACGATGAGCTGGAGAAGCAGGTCAATGAGGTCAAGGCGATGCTGACGGAGGCGTACGAGGCGGAGGACAAGATCCTGCCCAACAACTACTTCCGCCCCGGGTCGGGATTCTTCAACCGTCGGATGAGAGACTTGCTCGGCAACAGAGGGTTTCGAATCGTGCTGGGGAGCATATACCCTCACGACCCGCAGATTCCTTACCCTACTAGGAATGCCAACCACATTTTGAGCATGGCGCATCCTGGAGGTATCATCATATGCCATGACCGGAGGAGCTGGACGGCTCCTATGCTACGGATTGTGCTGCCGGAATTGAAGCGGCAGGGATACAGGATTGTCACTATTACGGATCTTGTGACGTCCGTTGAGCCGTTGGGAGGCCGGCAAGCGATGCAATATGGAGAGTTAAAACCTTGATTTTGCTCTTGATTTATGACGAGGATTGGCTGTGGGAAATATATTTTTTAAAACAAAAGAGGCGGAGTCACTTTCTTTCATTAATACGCATTGGTTGTTTTTCATCTACTTTTTTTTTAAGCGCCATGGGCGTGGTCCGCATATAACACATTATAAAGAGGGGAAAATAGGGGGGAAAGGTTTAAGGAAGAGAAGAAACATCATCATATCACCCGGCACAAAAAAAGGGAGGGTAACACTGGAGTTGGGGACTCACGGGAGTGTGTTGGACGCTATTCGAAAGCCAGCAAAAATCTAAAAAATTAGAGGAGAACGGAAGTGAAAATGAAGGAGAGGAAAAGATATCAGAGGACTATTTCTAGTGAGCCGTCTTCGCGCAGGAGCTGCGAGATGTTATAGCGAGGGGACTTGAGCCTATTTTCCAGAGAGGGTTAGCTTATTACTTTTTGTACGAATACTGGTGTTCCATCCATCATGAAGCCTAATATCAAAGGGTCTCCCACGGTTATGGGAGGTTTTTGGATCATACTCACATGAATTCGAGCGTGCCAGTGATTATACTTCTATATCCGTCGATGAGGTCCTTCGCCAAGCTGTGAAGGTCATCGTCGGTTAGAAACTGATTGATCAGTTCCCCGGCAGCCTCGTTGAAACGCCGCACTGCGTCTTGCATCTTTTGGTGAATCTGTGTCATCACTTCATCCAACGGGGTTTCCGGCGTGAACAGCGTACAGACGGCATTAATGACGCAATCCGTGTGAAGTTCCTTTTTCAGCGATAGAGAATCGTTCAAGAGACTGAGCATTATATTGGCCTGCTTCCGGAGGACCGCCACATGTGGTGAGTCGATCATCTCAGAAGACACATTTCGACCCATGGCGAAGGGAACTAATGCACACATCGCGCCGCCTCCTATGGTACCCTCTCGGAGGGCCATGTACTCGTCGAAGCCTGGCATTGCTTCGTCAAGACGCATCTTTTGTTCTGTGGCGCAAGCACGAATGAAGATGCTCGTTTCATCGTACATGCGCTGGCGTTGCTCGAGAGGAGCTCCCCCTTCGATGTACCGCTGTCCAAATCTGACAAACACAGCGTTGATGGCATCCACCGCCCCATTCTGAGCTGCTCCAGGCAGTTGAAACGCCGTCCTGGCGATTTCTAGTGTCTTGTTCCGCCACTCCTCCGCGCCGGCGAAATCAGCAGCCAAATCACCCTCATTTGCGTCCACCGTATCGTCCCAGCAGACGATCCACACGGCAAACAGCACCAGAGCTTCAATCTCCTTCCTCCGCGCATACGGGAACCACAGACACGCCAAGAGGGCGATGTCGTCGCGCAGACGGCGCTCAATGTGCAGCTGGGGCGCGGCGGCGTGGATGTTGAGGATGGTGCTGCTGGCGAGGGAGACGAGTTCTGGATAGTGCTTGTTGAGGCTTGGGGAGGGCCAGGATTGGAAGAGGGACGGGAGGTTGGGGATGCGGAGGGTTTGGCCTTTGAGGGCGGTGATTATGGCGGCTTGGCCGAATGGGGAGGAGGGGGACATGGTGGATTTGAGTAGATTTTACGAAGTTGGAGATGGTTGAAGTGGTTGAAGTGGACAAGATGACAATGGGATGAGAGGGAGTTGTGGGGAGTTGGCGCTAAGTTGCCTGGTACGAGCTTTCTTTCGGCGTCAGCTTCCTAGATAGTAGTTGCGTGAAGATGATTTATGACAGAAAAGTAATACAGGAAGTCTTTATTTTCACGATTGACTGAACGGCTATACCTGCAGAGCCAATAATGGTTGACCATCGATACAAGTAGTTGTGATGGTTGCACTTCTCTTATGCCTTGGTTTCGAAAACTCATACTGTAACATCACAAAAGCCCAGCGATATCGCTCAATCGTTGAATCCAAACGCATGTCATCACATCAAACCATAGTATATTATCTGCTATATCGTTTCAAAGTCCATTTTTGACCGAATCTCACAACACGGCACTTGATTCAGGGTATCTACAGAGTTCCAGCGTTCAACTCGATTAGCTTCAAGCTTGCCTCTCCACGGCCGTTCAATCTAAATCCAAGACCCCGTTCACGACTTCAGCATTTCCAATTCATAGATTTTATACGTCCTCTGCATTCAAAAGGCCTCAGTTTGTCGCTTTCGGCTTCAATGCGTACATCCTTACCGGCAGAAGCGTCATCTGCGGTGTCTCAGGAAACCCCCTCTGCAGCTCCGACTTCACCAGCTGCAATCCGGCGTCCTCAAAGATTTGTTTAAATTTGCTGTCCTCTCTGTTTTTCCAGGTTAGCCACCGTAGATAAATATAATGATCAAGTATAAACATCATAACCATCAGTAATGAAAATGCCACTCACCTCGTCACACTGCTGTCAAGCTCATCAAAAACGTCGCAGCCAGTTGTGCTCAGATTCTCCTTCAAGACAATCAGGGCCCCTGGATTCAGCGCATCTTGGCATCTCTTCAGGTACTCCACCAGCTGTGCATCTGTCAAGTGGCCCACACACCATTGCGTCCAGATAAGGTCGTACTTGAGCCCGTCAACAGGCTGCCAGTCCTGCAAGCCGAGGTTGTAAACGTTTCGCACCCCCTCCTTGCCTTGCAGCCCCGCGGTGAATTTGGCCACGGGCTCAATGACATCGACCTCGTCGGCCAGCGGAAGAAGTAATCCTTCAGTGACCCTCCCGATTCTACAAGGAAACCAGGATCAGACTCGTTAGCGACCAGCAATAAAGACATCCTGTCATGTGATACCCGATCGGATGTTACTAACCCTGCACCACCTTCCAGGGCCGTGGTCAACTTCTGCCGCCCTTGCTTTGCTCCAATGCCCAGCTTGGCCAAAAATGTCCTTGAGCCTTGAAGATCGCTTCTTAAGATACCGTAAAAGCCCTTGACGGAGGGAATCCCTCCAAGCATGCCATCGATATCAGCGTTGACACCCTCCCAGTAGCTGAGCCCGTCTTCCTTGCTGATGAAGGAATCTGGGACGCTGGTTTGATCTGAATTCGCCATGACGGGGGTTTTTGGCTCTCTTTCACAAAAACTATTATGCTAAATATGAATCTGGCAGTTTTGATGCCATCAGTTCATACACTACCCCCTGGCGGAAAAGTTACTCTACATAGAGCGGTAAAAAAAAATCAAGAGGATGGTCTTACCAGCTATGCAAACAGCGCATCAAACAGAGATGGTATCTCCGGCTATGAAAACATATGAGAGTTGATCTTATTAAAGACAAGGTGGAATTAAAAAAAAATACAATGGGAATTATAAGCTTGAATAACCGGATGTCCCTCTCCCAGAGACTGAACCTTTCGTCGGGCAAGCCATGGTGGGTGCCGCCAATTGCCCCACGTGATTACTGTACAGTGGCCTTACGGCATGGTACGTAGAAAGAGCAGCGCGCTCCAATTTGTATAAGTCAAATTTTTACTACATGGCGAATAATGATAACATCTTCAAGTAGATAGATCATTTCATGTATGCAATCATATCTAATTTTCACCTCCAAATTTTATAAATAGTCCCTCAGACCGCTTCTCTATGCTCTCTGCATGTACAGTAAAATCGCTGCTGACTTGCCGAAACAGGTAGCGTGAGCTTCATCTCCGCCACTCACTTATACAACAATCTCACCCACTCCCACATCCCAAGTCCAGCCTCCAATAACAATTCGTAACATCAACCCAATTCTACCACTTCACCGTAGTAAACAGGCGACACCCCGGCTTTGAAACAATCAGCCGCAGCCCCATTGCGTGATTGGCCAGGCACCCGTGGGGCGCAGTTGAAACACGGCAGGGATTGTGAATCTCCCGCTTACCAGTGCGCCCATCCTTTTCGTGGGATCTCACAGCTGATGTGCCCAGAGACAGACGATCACTGGGGCCGTCTGACTATTAGTATCCTTCCTTCCAAATGCGGTATATCGGTAGCCGCGGGTATCATTGTCAATGTCGGCCAAATATCCAAATAATCACAGGTAAAGTGTTGAGACATCAATCAATCACTAAGAGAAGAGGGAGGAAAATGTACATGACAGGGAAAGGAAATGTCATCAGTAGAAAATATGTGCAATGAATTGTGACCGGTAAAATATCCACATCATAAATAATAAAAAGGAAATTGTAGAAAAAGTAACCCCATTAAGAAGCATTCCCATCCGTTATTCAACGCCACGTCTTCTCCTGTTTCAGGTAAATCAAACAGCCAATCCAAGTACCTAGTAATGCTAATGTTCTAGACTCCACACCATTCCCATCCATGTCAACAGAGTAAGAGAGAAAAAAAGAAAGATGAAGAAAAGAAGTCACAGCTAGAGCACTTTGCTCATAGCAGTACAGAGTATGTCCAAACAATTTGGGTATGTACAATGACATGGCAGCTCATTTTTTTTTTCCTCATTATCGGTATGCGCTCAAATCCAGAGCGGGGCTGCAGCTGTGGGAGCCGGGTGATTAGGCTCGGAGAAGAAGAAGGATGACAGGCCCTGGATCATGCTCAAATAGTCATCGGGACGCAGTTTGACGAGACCCTTGGAGTGGATGTACTCTATATCCTCGTCCCCTAGCTCTAGTTGGCTACTGGAGCTGAACTCTTCCGCTAGTTCCGTCAACTGGCCTAATTCTGCTCCAAAAGGATTCGAGTCCTTGGCTGTGTGATGCTGCACTGCGATAGAAGGCTGCAGAGACAGGGGTGCGGGAGCCGCAGGAGCCATAGTAGGAGTCCTGGGAGTCCTGGGGGCCGTAGAGACAGTAGGGGCCATAGGAACCGCAGGAGCTAGAGGCTGTTTCACAAAGCGACTCGAGATAGATGAAGAATGCACCGAGGAGTGCACCGAGGAGTGCGCCGAAGAGTGAGTCGAAGAGTGTGTTGAGGAATGTACCGAGGAGTGCGTCGATACGGACGGAGTGCGAGAGAAGGCCTGGAGGCTCCTGGACGCTGCCGATAATTCTGAATCTCGAGAAATTCGAGATATGGAGCGTGACCTAGCAACGGCGTCGACTGAATTTTTCTTGGTGTGAGTAGGAGAACGCTGGGGAATCATTGGAGCTGGAGCTGGTTCGGGATCGGCTGGAACGACGGGCTTCGTAGAGTGTTTGAAGTAGCCCGAGAGGTGATTCGGCTTGGGAGAAGGCGTGCGCTCACCTGCAGCAACGTCCGGGCTGGTTGGCGGGGTCGACTCGTTGGTTGCGAAGCTGTCGGAGTCGGTTAGAGATTTCTCAGAGTTGGTGCGTCCAGCACGAGGCAGGTCGGGAGCGTTGTATGAGAGCATGTTGGTGGTGTGAACAAGCTGCACAGGAGCCGAGATCTTGTGGCGAAGGGTGCGCGACCGCTGAGGGCCTTTGGCGTCGCTGGAATCAGAGCCCAACTTGAGCTTGCGCGTGGTGAAAGCCCGTGATAGAGACATGGTGACGGTGGTTGTTGGGTTAAAGAAATGACCGGTTGACGTTGGGAGGGACAAGGAGATTCAAGTAGGGAGAACGTGGCAGAACAAGAGCAAGATGGTATCACGATGTATGACTCTTGTAATCACTGCAAGCGAATAAGGCAGCCGCTTGAGTGGTGAGGAGTGAGGCGAGCGGCGATGAGATGTCCACGGCCCGATATGGCAGTTGACAATGTACGCAAACAGCTGGGAACGTTGCACAGGGGCACTTATGCGGGTGCTGTGGTGGAGCTGCGGCGTTGATGTGAATCCTAGCTCAAGTCGGAAGGTGACTTTGGGGATTCAAGACAGATGGCCGCCGAATGACCGAGCAGATCTGCGCTCAAATGGATGAAGATGCCGGAAGGGCAAAAGAAGAAGAAGAAAATGGGAATTGAGAAGAAGAAAAATAGCAACTGTGGTTCACACCAGGTGACTATGTTGCAGGTTGGTTGGTTGGTTGGTTCGTTCGTTGTTTCGTTGGCTGCAAAAGGACAAAGTTTGTGGCTGAAAACTGTCCAGTTTGTCTTTTGACAGCACTTTTTTCCTTTTGACTGTTGTTGCGAGAATTGGTGACAGTTTTTCTGTATGTGCGACGGAAAGATGTCGTCACACGTGTGTTCAGATAGGGCGGAGTCCAGTCCTGTTTCGTCGCTTGTCTTGTCTTGGATGCAAGCGAAGTTTGTCTCTGGCGATACCAAACGGAGAGACAAATGAGAGAGAGAGAGAGAGGAATGAGAGAAGAAAACAAGCCGGTAAAGTGCCTGAAGTAAAGAAACGATCAACGTTTTCAAAGTTGAAAGAATCAAAGGCCAATTTTTTTTCGAGATAACCGAATCTGATGTGTCGCACAGCCAGAAACGGAAGACGTGCCTTGATTTGAGAAAGGAGAGGAAACCGGGCAGCGTAATAGCGTCGACGTCGGAACGTATATAAGGGAGAGGGATACGATACCAACGGATGCCAAATGCGCGCTCGTTAAAAGTATATAAAAGAGAAGCGAATAACCGCGGCCTGTGTATGCCAGAAGACACAAATAAACCAAGAGCCTGACGCAACGCAGCCCTTCTCGGCAACCAAAAGCAAAGAAGGTGAAGGCGAAGCGGAAGCGTCGCGCGGGATGGGGGAAGAAACAAAAGATATGGAGCTGGTGAATCGTCAAAAGAGCATCGAGCCAAGCGGCATGGCATTTCCCGCATGATCCCTGGCGCTCAAATCGTGCTGGCGGCCCCCATGCCCATGTTCATGCCCCCATCACAGACGGCTGGATTCATTGGCCAGGCTCGCTGCTCGGCCCCGGTGCCATATGCGCGCCCCATCAGTCGTCCGTCTCCGTTGAGAGCTCGAGGCTTCAAGCCCCTGGCTAGCCAAGCGGGCCAAGCCTGTTTGGGAGGGTGAAGAATGAAGGATGGCCAAAAGCTGCAGAAGCGCCCTCCGTGATGTGAGCCAATGGTGAAGAGGGCCGGTTTCCTAATGCTAGTGCTAGTACTAGTAGCACAGTAGTGAGTGCTAATTTTTGCTCTCTTCTCTTCTTTGCTGTTGGTAGATATTTTTTTGACAGTTATTTGCGTGCGGGGCACTGTATAGTAAGGATAAGGAGAGCATCACGGCTACTGAGATCAAATTACCTCGTACCTTGTACTTTGTATGCGGAGTTGCTGCTATCTCGCCTCAAGGCAGTCAAACGCAGTCAACGTGGTGTTAAATGAGAGGCTGGCGCCACTTTTCACGCTGCAGTCACTGTAAAATAGCCCTGGTTATATGTAGGTGCTCTGCAGCTCTGCATGCATTCTGCCTGCAGCCTGTTCTATCCATCATTATTCTGCCAGTACTTGTACAAATATTCACGTACTGTGCGACTTTCTCCGATTTTTTCCCTCTTCTTATTGTTCGCGTGCCGGTAGCACACACACGACTCAAGAGCTCATTCGGGTATTTAAATAAAATAAAAAATAGAAAAAATGTCGCACTGCATGCTTCGTCTGTTCCGTATGTTTGCTCTATTGTTTCTCTGAAGCTCCATAGACTTGCATATACTCCGTACTTGCACAAATACATGGGCTGTATTGTCATCTGTACTTTGTACCTGCGTCTGCAGAAGCAAGGAACTCCATCTCAAATCTCCTTTAACTGCTAGGCGAGTTTAACCATTATGGCTTGCAGCTAAGCACTGAGAGCCCGGACCGCCTGATTGGCTCAGCCGTTTGCCGGCGCCATGTTTCAGGGCCTTTTTTAGCAGCACCGCAGTGCCTGGCAAGCCTTCTGAATCCCTGCCAGGGACGAGTTCACGAAACATGCTTATGCGCATTCATGCTGGTCTTGGGAGGGTTGAGAAACGCGCATGTCCAGCGTTGGGCGCCGATCCTCCAGCCGTTGGGCCATTTCCCCGATACTACTGGCAGGATGAAATGTGCTGATGTTGTCTAAAAATCTGCCGGTGATTACTGTAGTCGGTACTTTGCACTTTATCCTGAACACAAACGCCATCTCAGGCACAATTGCTCCGCCAGGCCAACGTACTGTACGGAGTGCTTCGTAGAGGACCAAGGAAAAGAAGAGAGAAAGAAAATTCTTCAATCTGATCCATCCTCTAGCCTTATCACACCGCTAACTTAACAGCCGAGCCGCCACCAAAAGAGCAGCCAACTATTAGCCAACGCCACTGGTCCAGGCACAAACTCAATGGCCTCCCTTTCCGATTGTGCTAAAAATGGTCCTATTCGGCGGGCCAAAAACGCTCCATACAGTACGGATCTGCTGATGCAAAAGGCCAAAGGTGATGTAGCGTGATGTAGCAAACATTGAGGCCACATGCTGCATATGCGTGCGTGTATGGTTCGGCACAAATGCCGGCGCTGAGACCAGGCAGAGCCTCTACCTAAGGCTATGGCTTCGCAAGGGGGGAAACACAGCATTGACGTTTCCAGCTGTTTCAGACGCAAGGCTATGACCCCCATGCGTTTGGAAATATTTTCAGGCTTTGAGATAGAGTACAAGGAGATGATGATGTTCCATCTCGATTTCCAAATGTACGTCGTCTTAGATGGGCTGTGACTTGGGGCAGAAGGATCATCACATACTTTGCAATACCGGATAAAATCTTCCAGCTTTTGACAAATCTATTCAAATTCCACATGCCTATAAAATTCCTCTAATTGCATCACAGGTAGCAAACAGCATTGATAGCTCTGAGACACCATCAATGGTTGCACTGCTAAAAACAACGCCACGTTCCAGATATATAGAAACTCATCAACGTCCGGGGGCTGCATTAAGCGTCATGTTTTAATCCTCATCCATGGAGTCTCCTCCCTCATTATTTTCTCCTTCTGCCTCATCCTCGCTCGAACTGCTCTCATCGTCAATGACCCCGACTAGCCGATCTTCAGTAATGCCCTCTTTCAGAGCAGGGACGCGGTGAGCAAAAGCAGCTCGGACACCAGGGTTAGTGCTGGTATCCCAAACATGCATGCTGCCGGAGCTGCCTGCCACTGCCAGTCGGAAAGCGACCTCTGGGTCAGGAGCAAAAGTCGTAGCAAACACCTTGCCCACGTCTAAGTTACGAGAGACGACAAGTGAAGGACCACTAGCCTGAATGTTCCACAGCTTAACCGTCTTGTCGGTCGATCCGGTGGCAATGAATCCTGGAATTACGCTGTTGACATCAAATGATGACACAGATTCGTCGTGTGCCTGCAGGGTCCAGACTGCCTTGGTCGCTTCTGGGGTTGACGGCGCATTGCGGATATCGTGATAGTGAATGATGCCGTTTTCCGTTGAGACGTAAAAGTAGTTTTGGTCATGGGGGTCCCATCGAATGTTCTCGACATCGCTCTCGACTCCCCATCGAGGTACCTTTACATCTGGCGCCCTCATGTCGGCGGCCACCACCGTCCGATCGTAACTCCCACTGAGCAGCACCGTGGGCTCAGCTTTGTGCCAGGCGAGGGAGCACACCTTGTCAGTGTGGTACGAGTATGACTTGGCGCACTTGGCCGTGTTGAGATCCCAGAGTTTGATGGTCTTATCCGCAGAGGCTGAAGCCAACAGGTTTCGGTGCTGGCGGTTGGCCGCGAGAGACAGGACGGCATCCACATGGTACTCGTCATTCGCCTTGGCCTTCTTCTTCTTTTTCTTCTTCTTCTCGCCCGATTCGGGATTTGCGCCCTGGCCGAGGATGGCATTAGGGTACATGCAGTCGATCGTGTCAAGGTCCCAGATCTCGATATCCGGATCCATTGTGCCGACAGCGACAAAGTTACCCCTGCCGTCCTTGGGTACGTCTCCCGAGTTGTTGACGGGGATATCGAGCCACTCTACGCAGAGAGGGATTGCTGGCAGCATGATGTCGTGATGGACGTAGAGGTTGTCGCTTTCATCTTCATAGACGTACACCTCCAGATGCGCCAATTCGTCTTCAACCTTTGCTGATAGGATCAAGTTGTCGGTTGCCAAGACTTGGAGGTTCTCTCTTTCTTCATCTTCCTCGTCATCTTGTAGTGTGATGTAAGGGTCGTCTTTGTTCGAATCATAGTATGCTAGTGACTTGACATTTCCAAACATGCCCATGCTTCCGTTGGCGGCAGGCGCATCATCGTCTTCGTCATCGTCGTAATGTTCGAGGTCATACTCTTTCAGGTCGTCGTCGTCAAATCTGATCAATATGTTAGCAAACAGAGCCGTACGCCTGAAAGAAGGCTCATAAATGCCAGTAAAACATACTTGACTGTAGTTTTAGTCTTCTTTTGTTTCTTTACTTTCTCGACTTTCTCGACTTTCTCGCCCATTTCCTCATCGTTGCTCTCATTCTCTTCCTCTACGTCTTCGCCGTCCTCTTGAGCTTCCTTCAAATCTTCCTCTGCATCGTCAAGCTGCAGCTTGGCCAATCCAGCTATTCTTTCAAATTCAGACTCGTCAAGCTTGTAAATTTGGGGAAACTGCGCCGCGAAGCCTCGCGGCACCCACTGGGCAGCGGTTATCATAGACATTGTGCTAATGTGCGAATGTCTGGGGTATCTTGATTTTCTTTCTAGTGCAACTTCAACCTTGATCTTTGCGCGAACCTTTTCCAAACATTTTGCCCAAAAATTTCCATGGTGGGGTTTATCGATAAGCTTCCAAGCCAACTAGCTTCCCATGCATTCGGGGAAACTTCGCCTCAATTGATTTCCCATACTTTCGCCTTGTCGCGTAGCTACTTGGCGTATCACCGCCTCGTAGTCGCATTTGCAGGGACCGGCAGACTCAAATCATGGTATCGGAAGCGGATTATGATGGGTCTAATCCCAAAAGGAGGAAGCTCGAATTCTCTAGATCCAAGGGGAGGTATCAAGATGGATCTCGAAGCTCTACACCGCGCGGCCAGTCTCGATATGCGCCAACGCCTCCTCGAGAATCCGACCAGCCGCAGCCAACAGAGGAAGATTCTTTAGCGCTGGATCGCGATTGGTACGGCGGTGATGAATTCGGAACGCATACATTTGGCGACGAGTCCTATAATCCCTTCTCGTCCTATGAGCTTTCGGCATGGGAGAACCAACAACAGGAGTCGGCCAAGGCCGAGAAGATGACCAGCCGATATGACGCCAGACAGGAGCAGAGAAGGAGAGAAAATGATGCTTGGGAGACGAATCGTATGCTTGTCTCTGGTGTGGCACAGCGGAGAGACTTGGCTGCCGACTTTGACGACGAGGAAACGACACGAGTTCATCTGCTCGTTCACGATTTACGACCGCCATTCTTAGACGGAAAGACGATTTTTACCAAGCAACTTGAGCCTGTTCCAGCCGTCAGGGACTACCAAAGCGACATGGCTGTCTTCAGTCGAAAGGGGAGCAGGGTTGTGAAAGATGCCCGTCAGCAAAGAGAACGACAGAAACAGGCGCATGAAGCCACAAGCATTACAGGCACAGCTCTAGGAAATATCATGGGAGCTAAAGAAGAGGATGGTGACAGTGCGCTACCCATAGCTGCCGAGGAAGATATCGAAAAAGCCGAACGCAAGGGGAACAAATTCAGTGAACATATCAAAAATGCAGAAGGAGCCAGCGATTTCAGCAAGAGCAAGACGCTGCGCGAACAACGAGAATTCCTGCCTGCGTTTGCGGTCCGCGAAGAGCTTCTTCGAGTGATACGGGAGAATCAAGTAATTATTGTGATTGGTGAGACAGGTTCAGGGAAAACCACCCAGCTCACCCAATTCCTATACGAAGACGGCTACGGAAAGACTGGTATGATTGGATGCACACAGCCGCGACGAGTAGCTGCCATGAGTGTTGCCAAGCGTGTGGCCGAAGAGATGGAAGTAAAACTGGGAAGCACGGTTGGATACGCAATTCGATTCGAGGACTGCACCAGCAACGACACCGTCATCAAGTATTTGACCGACGGAATTTTGCTCCGCGAGTCGCTGAACGAACCCGATTTGGATAGGTATTCCTGTATCATCATGGATGAAGCACACGAGCGGGCGTTAAACACTGACATCTTGATGGGGCTATTCAAGAAGATACTGCAAAGGCGGCGTGATTTGAAGCTCATTGTCACATCTGCAACAATGAACGCAAAGAAATTTTCCGATTTTTTTGGTGGTGCCCCGGAATTCACGATTCCAGGACGGACTTTTCCTGTCGATGTCATGTTTCACCGATCTCCAGTCGAAGACTACGTCGATCAGGCAGTACAGCAGGTGCTGGCCATCCACGTATCCATGGACGCTGGTGATATTCTTGTCTTCATGACAGGCCAGGAAGACATTGAAATCACTTGCGAGCTGGTTCAGAAGCGCTTGGACGCCCTCAACGACCCGCCAAAGTTGAGCATACTACCAATTTACAGTCAAATGCCAGCAGACCTACAAGCCAAGATTTTCGACAGGGCGGCTCCAGGAGTTCGCAAATGTATCGTTGCGACAAACATTGCCGAGACAAGTTTGACGGTAGATGGTATCAAATATGTGGTTGATGCGGGTTACTCGAAAATGAAGGTCTACAATCCAAAGATGGGCATGGACACACTTCAAATCACACCAATCTCCCAGGCCAACGCAGGGCAGCGTTCAGGCCGAGCTGGTCGAACAGGGCCAGGAAAAGCTTTTCGACTCTTTACGGAAAAGGCATTCAAGGAGGAGCTGTACATTCAGACTATTCCTGAAATTCAACGGACCAACTTGTCCAACACAGTGCTGATGCTGAAATCACTTGGAGTCAAGGATCTGTTAGATTTCGACTTTATGGACCCACCCCCGCAAGATACCATTTCCACCTCCATGTTCGACCTATGGGCTCTAGGAGCTCTGGACAACCTGGGGGAGCTGACTGAGCTCGGGCGCAAGATGAGCGCATTCCCCATGGACCCTTCTTTGGCCAAGCTACTGATTACTGCGGAAGAGTACGGCTGCAGCGAGGAGATGATTACGATTGTGTCCATGCTGTCAGTCCCAAACGTGTTTTACCGGCCAAAAGAACGGCAAGACGAAGCTGATACACAACGAGAGAAATTTTGGGTCCATGAATCTGATCATCTTACCTATCTTCAGGTTTATTCAGCATGGAAAGCCAATGGGTTTTCAGATGGATGGTGCATCAAACATTTCCTTCATTCCAAGTCTCTTCGACGAGCCAAGGAAATCCGAGAGCAGCTCCTAGACATTGTGAAGATGCAAAAGATGCAATTGATCAGCTGCGGTATGGATTGGGACATTATTCGCAAGTGTATCTGCTCTGGATACTACCACCAGGCCGCCAAGTACAAGGGTTCTGGCGAGTACACCAACTTGCGAACAAACCTCGGTGTCCAGCTGCATCCTACAAGTGCCCTATACGCCGGTCATCCGCCAGATTACATTGTGTACCACGAGCTCATCCTCACATCCAAAGTCTATGTCTCGACTGTTACGGCTGTTGACCCCCACTGGTTGGCAGATCTTGGTGGCGTCTTTTACTCCATCAAAGAGAAAGGCTACTCAATACGAGACAAACGAATTACAGAGACGGAATTCAACCGTAAGATGGAGATTGAAGCTAAGATGGCAGAGGACAAACGTCTTGATGAGGAGCGTAAACAGGCAGAGTCAGAACGGACGGTTAAGAAGAAGGTAGACAACACAGACGAGAAGAAGTTTATTACGCAAGGCGCAGTAAGGAAGCCAGTAATAAAGAGGCGAGGGAGAGGATTCTAGGCTTTGGATGACTGTATAATGAAGGGCTGGTTGTATACCTCGTTTATTTTGTATAGATTGTCTAGCATGGCGTGGGTTTGGGTTATTGCGTATTACATTATTTCAGCGCCGGACCTCGAAAGGACCATCTGCTTCCACCACGTCACGGTCTTCCTTGACAACTTTGGTGACTTTGGCATGACTTGGGCCTTGGCCAACGTCCTTGAAGAACCTTTGCATGATATCATCATCGCCCTGGGCTTCGCCCTCAACCTGCGCATGCATGAGCTATGTGTCTCTAACATGTGATTCCGTCTTACCGTGTCATCGATAGTATTGCGGCACCACCCAGTTACACCATACTCGTGAGCTTTCTTTCTCGTAAAGTAACTGTAGCTGGTTAATATCTGGAGCTGGTATCTAGGATGCTGAATGCACACCGAAAGCCCACGCCTGAAATTGATGTTAGCTGAGTAAAGTTGGAGGGACGATGACAGCATTACCTTGGACAAATCCATGAACCTCAAAGTATACCTGCAAGGTGTGTGAGAAGTTGCATTCTGTTCTTCAAATCAATGGCATCTTACTCTTTTTACCATGTTTAAATAATGAACCAGGTTTATATCATTTATGACAGGATAGACTCGATGTATCCATACACTCCAACTCCGTCACCACCTGTCGGCTAATCACCGGGCCTAAGAAAGTATGAAGTCACACTTTCGCCTGGCACATTGCCGTGCCAAAGTTTCTTATCTTTACAAAACAAAAAAGGACATTTTTCTGATCATGGATGATATACAAATCGAACAGGACCAAAACAGCCCGACCTTAGAACCAATCCGTTTTCGCGCCGGCAAAAAAAGAAAGGCCTACCGCCAAAGGGCCGCGGAAGAAGGAAACGACGATGTGGCGACGATTTCGCCTGCACCCGTCCTGCCAGGCGTGTCGAGCTTGAAGGATGTCGAGGCTGGACGAGATGCGGACGATACTGGCGCAGAAGCGCAAAACCTTCCAGGGGGGGTTTCCGATAGGGATGACGATGATAATGACGACAATGATGGCGGTGAGCAGACAACGGGGGAATCAGCCGTAGCAGCTGCTTTGCGCCTTCGCAATGCTCGCCGGGCAGCTCGTCGAGGAGGCGTAGGATTCCGATCAGAAGGGCGATCCGCAGGCGGCCACGACGAAGACGACTCAGAGCACGCATTAATCCTGAGAGATCAGGACAAAGACGGCGCAGCGGCGCACGATCGCATCGTGGGCGGCATCACCAACCGCTTCATGCACCAAACCGGCCTCCTCACCATCCTCGACGACCAACACATGTACGTCTCCCAGACCTCCTCCTCCGGGAAAAGCAATTTTCCTCCTCTCTCTCCTTTTCCAGAGCGCCAAACTAATCATTCAGGAATGCATACATAGAGTCCCGCCTAGCTAGTCGCAATGCCGATACACCCCAAGGCACATCCTCACAGCGTCCTTCCTCGTCATCCTCTACGAATCCTCATCTCCACAACGACGCTGGCAAAGCTGCGACAGGCCAGCCGGACAAGTGGCGCGATCAGCCCACCCGCCACGGCAAACTCGTCGAAGTCGACATGGCCAACATCCACGACAACAATAAGCGCCGCCGCGTTGACATGGACACTACCAAAGCTCCTCCTCGCCGCGGCCGCAACCGTCGCAACAGCGAAGACATTGCGCGCGACGCCCTAGTCGAGCAATTCCTCCACGAAAACCGCCGTAAGCTTACCCGTCTCTTCCCCTTCCCATCTCTCTCACAAAAAAGACAACTAATAATCAAATCCATCAGTCGATGTCTACGACGTCCCCGCCACATCCTCTCTACCAAAGGCTGCCTCTTCTTCCGCCCCCGGCGCAGACCCTTCTGCCGACGACCGCCTCGCCGAACAGTTCCGACAGCAATACTACGACGAGCAAGCCATGCGCCGCAAGAAGAAGCGCCCCGTGCAGCAGCAGCAACAGCAGAAGCAGCAGTCGGAAAACGTCCTCAAGGGCCCCAAACTCGGTGGCAGCCGGAATATGAGAGCGGCTGTGAGAGATATACTCTTGCAGCAGGAGAAGGGCAAAAGGGGCAAATAATTTGGGGTGTGCTTCTTTGTCCTAAGATGATAATAGACCTATTATCAATGAACAATCACACATACTTGTAGGTTTATGTATGGGGAGAATGGCGTTATAACGATGACGATATTATAAGAAAAATCTTGATGATATCAAAACTTTGTGATATTCAAACTTAGCATATTTATTTGGAAAGAAATAAAAGGAAAGACACAGCAATAGCCATGTCAAACGTCAAGTGGGCATAATCATTCATTGACTGTCTTAAAAATTCATTCCCTATCCATAATGACCGATCCATCGTATAAATCATAACCCAAAAAAACCAAACAGACTAAAAGTTCTGTAATCGCATTCGTAGCAAGCGTGCAACTGTCCCAGCCAAGTTACTCGAGGGAGCCCCTCCCATCAGATCCAAATGCAAAGCCAATAACGCCCACGATAATTTGGAAACCTAAATGTAACCGTGAAAAAGAATGAAACCCATAGCCAAGAAAGAAGTAGAAAAGAAAGAGATAACCCATTGAAGACTCCAATGGAAAAGACCGATGTGGAAACTTTGCCTCCCAAAAAAAGAAAACAAGGTGCGACGGAGGATCTTGCTCCGGGGCGACCTGTATCATGCTTCCCGATGCGCCTGCCAGTGGCCGGTTTATATTGGCGCCAAATATATGACAGAAAGACTGAAAGATATAAAAAGACAAGAGCGTATCCACAAAAATGTAGGGAGAGGGAGAGAAGGAGAAGAAGGTATCGTCCAGTGAGTAGCCAACCATCGTTCATCTGATGTCGAGCTGGAAGGGCTTGTACCGGCCACCAATAGTCGCACAGCGAGGACACTTCCTCCGAGCGCCATGCTCAGACATGAGGACCTCGACGCAACTCGAGCACAGCCCGCAGATGCATTCCGTACATGCATATGAATTCTTGAGTAAGGAGATGCCATGACAGGCAGCACAGTAGATTTGAATGTTTTGTGAGTTGTAGCTCGGAGAAGAGTCGGTCAGTCCGCGGGATCCAATGTGGAAATTCTCTCCGCTTTCGCCACTCTCAACGGACGGAAAAGGCTCAATCACATCTTGGTTGTACGAAGGTGGTGTCAAGGCTTGCTGCAAGGGAGAAGCTTGGTAATTGTTACTGGAGGGCTGAAATTGGTGATGGTTGAAAGGAGGCAACGACGCTCGGTGGATTGAGACTGGAGATTGGGGCATCTTTGGCAGAGTTAGCGACATCATTGTTCTAAGTAAACGCACAAGTTTTGCCATCTTCAGCGCCACTTACCGGTGTGCGATCCTCGTTAACATCCCCTGCTGCAGACGCAGCCTGGTCCGCAGCATCAATAAGATCCTCCCAGCGTTTACCATAGTCGGCGGAGGGCTCGGCAGAAAGGGCCTTTCGATCGTGGCCGCCGGGTCTGACTCGTTCCTCGTTCTGGATACGTCGTAACCAATCTGCCGCAGAGCCACGCGAGGGTTTCTTCTTGTGATGGGATTCTCGGCTCTTCTTCGATATAGACTGCTTGCGAGGCCGGCTCGGCCCCAATGGGCGTTGGAGCGGAGGTAAGGTCGAGGATCGTCCGGGGGGTGAGACCGTCAAGAGAGAAGGTAGAATTTCGCGAGGCCTGTTGGAAAACGGATCGCTGGTAATGTTGTTGAAGTTGATAGGCGGCAGTTCGATGGACTTTCTAGGTCTGCGCCGACCATCCAAATCGGAATAATATCCCTAACGAGAAGCTCCATGTTAGCGGGATCTCAGCATCGTGGGGCGTGCCGATGGATACATTGATAAGGTATCTATCTATCTGTCTATCGATAGATGGGCCGTGGGGGTTTTAGTACCTCATAATCCATTTCTCTCTCCGACTTTAATTCAGCCAAGACTGCTGCAGCGCTGGCAGTTCCGAGAAGGGAACTGGCGCCAGGTAAAGGCTGGTCTTCTCCGTGTCGCGGCGTGCCAGGATTGCTCGATTCGTCTCTATAGAATGAATGGCGGTCATGGAAACCTTTGGCGCATTAGCTATGACCTAAGCGGGAGAAGTCGCAAAAAGGAGACTTCTTGGAGGAAAAGGGCAGTCGACTAACTTTGAGAAGTCGCTGTAGGTGTTCCATCCGGACGGCGATCCTGCGGCGGAGTGCTAATCATGAGCAGGAAGCTTTCTTCAGTCGCAGGGAGCTTGGAGATGTAATGCTCAGGGTGCGCACGGCGAATATGCTCCTGCATAGACCGGTATCTCTTTTCCTACAGGTTGGAGCATGGCATTAGAAGTGTCTGGGTCATGATTCATAGCAGCATTGAGAATTTTCAGTGGTTGTTAACCAAAAAGAAAGAAAGAAAGAAAGAAAGAAAGAAAGAAAAAGAAAGCGTTTCTAGCTAGCAAGGCAGAATTGGAACACAAGGGCAGAAGCGGGAGCGGGCTGAGAGGAGACATGGAGCAGGGCAATCAGTACTCACGCCGATGCATCGTTTGCGACAACTTGAGCCGTCTTGATTTCGGAGCGGACAGACGACCTCATTTTGAGAGTCTGAGATGGAAAATGACGAGGTTAAACTTGATCTCGGAGGCATGCTGAACCTCTCCAGGTGGAGCAGATAAAGAATCTCCGGTAATGAAGCTAAGAAGCTTGCTCAATTGGGCCGATGAGAGCAATCAGCCGTGCCGTCTCATTCGAGGGCGGCGACTGCGAGCAAAGTGTACTGAGGCTCGATTCGCCGCCTAGAGGACGGTTTCCTCGTCTAAAGCTGTGTGAGAAAGGGAAATAAAACTGAGAGCCGAGCTGAGCCTTGTTCTTTGTCTTCTCCGCGCGAGCTCTTTTAAGTGACGCTACGAATAAGCGGTTTACTGCAGCTTTTTGCGCTTTGGCTCAGCATGCAAATTCGAAGCTCTCTCTCTAACCAAGTCGTCCAGAAATGTGCTGCATGCGAAAGTGGGTTTTCCGAAAACGACACAAAATGAAGCAAGTAGCCGAGGCACCGATATGAATGGACGAATGAAAAGGATATGGGAGAAACAGGTAGGTGTAGGTAGGAAGAAGTAGCTTAAATGGCAGAGAGGTGTATGTAAGTAGCACTACTACAATTATAGTAGCAGTTAATACGACAAGATAAAAGTGGCGAAGCAAGAGACGATGCGACAGACGGGGTTGAGCTCTGCCCGTAGGAAAGCTCGCGGGATTCTCTGAGAGCAATGAGAAAAAACAGCGTCAATGTTTGGGAGAGAATTGGGGAGGGGGGATGGTGGCAGTAGAAAAGCTACTTCGTACAGTATTAGAAAACAGTAGCGACCTTAGTAGTAGCAGCAGTAATACTGCCAGTAGGACAACCTACTACTCGTCGAACTTAGAGCTAGGATGGAATAGCAGGGTGGCGGCCCCCAGGATGAATTCGGCTGTGAAGGCAGTTGAAGGGCCAAAAATCGAACGAAGAAGAAAAGAGAAGTTCAGTGTACAGAGTACAAAGTGCTTCGCCTCTTGTACTGTAGCACCTAACAGGGAGAGGTACTACTAATAGGTAAGCTACCATACCACTCTGAATACTTGCCAAAGGTAGCAGGAACAAGCACAAAAGAAGAGTGTCACTGGGGGCGGCATGGCTGTTGCACACGCCCTGGCAGCCGAGGAGCAGGCCGAAGAGCAGGCCGAAGAGCAAGCCGAAGAGCAAATAGGGCACCTGGAAGAGGGCAAGGCAGGGCGTGGAGGGCGAGGAATGTGGAATAAAAAAAAAAAAAGCGAGCTTCTCAATGCACCAAGTAAGTAGCTAGTACCTCCTAGCAAGTTACGAAGTACTCCCTGGCATATGCACATGCGGCAGAAGGGTCCCTTGTGATCTTGGGATGCAGAGAGCTTGGGGTAAAGCTCTAACATGCCCCACCGCGCCAGGGCTCCACTGGGAGCTTCTATTTTCGCTCCCACGGACGGTCTGTGTCTCTCTCAGGCATTTGTCCTCTCTTGAGGGTATTGGTGGTTATGCCTCGGGCGTCTGATTCCCCCTTCGTCGTTCCTTTGAGGGGCCAAGTTCAAGTTCAAGTTCAAGTTCAAGTTCAAGTTCAAGTTCAAGTTCAAGTTCAAAGTTGTCGGCAATGCTGTTGGTTGGTAACGGTAACGGCCCTGAGCACTACAGGTACCTAGGTAAGGTACTAAGTAGTACTACCAGTAGTACTGGCTACCCGTACTTGGTACTAAACCCCAGGTCGGTCAGTCAGTGGTCAGGTCCTGTTGGTGTTGTTTTTTTTGCCCACCCCGTCCGGTGCCGGTTTCTCACAAGCGCCGAAACCTCGTGGCAAATCATGGGCTCTCCAGCCCAGCAATAATGACTCGGGGCTTGGCGGGGCGCTGCAGTTTTGTCTGCAGATTCGAAGCAGCCCACCGAGTTGCCAGATGAAAGCTGACCGACGACGGGGTGGGGTGTCACGCAGCAAGGGAGCTTGGAGCTCCAGTGGTCGGTCACTGATACTTGTGCCTCCTCTGCCGACTAACAGCAACACGGGATTTCTGCGAGGAGCTGTTGAGGCGCCGTGGCTGGCTAGCGGAGCTCCTGGTCGAAAAAAAAAAAAAAACCATGGAATTATTTTGCGTTGGCTGAAATCTTAGCTTCCTTTTCTTTTCTTTCCTTTGCTTTGTCTCGATGCTCGTAGTACAGTAATATGCTTGTACCTCATCACAATAGGCTCATTGCAAGCTGCTGCCTATCATTCCTACTTAGGCAAGAGACTTGAGATAAGCAGGAAGCTCGAAGCAGGGAAAAAAAAAAAACTACCAGGGCCTGCTACGAAATACAGTACGGGGAATACTGTACTGCACTCGTACCAAGCAGACCTGGAAAAGTGGATGCCCCGGCGGGCCCGGAGGGGCGTCAGCCAAACCTCTTGTCTGTCTGTCTGTACTCCGTATTAGCTACCAGCTACCAGCTACCAATGAAGCTTTTTACCTTTTACTACCAGCACTCTCTCTGTTCTGCCTTGCGCATTGGTAGGTACTTGTACTCCGTCGGGCTGGCCGGTAGGGGTCTGAATCTGAATGACATGTTAGGAACGAGGCTAGCCTGCTGGAATGAGTCCCGTCTGAGTCGGTCGGTGGCGGCAAGTGTGGGCAGAGAAGGAAAATTCTGTTTTTCCAGGCGAGCAAAGTATCAGCTACCTCTGCAAAAGAGCTGCATGTCCAAATCCCTGGAAGTGGAAGTGGAAGCGCCAACCTAACATGGCGACTAACTCGCGCGACTGACATCACCGGCCGGTGTACTGGGGGGCTTCCGGCCATGAAACTGACGTGCAGGACGGGAACGACAAGGGTCTTGGGGGGTTCTTGTCACATCTGCAGGGCAAGCTACCGTAAGTATTGCCCGGCAGAAAGATGTACCTACTGTATCTCCCTCTAATCAGGAGCTCTTCGTTGCACCACATTGCACCACATAATACCTGTACAATAGTACTAGGCGGTCAGTAGCAGTTGTCCTAGGCCTAGTCGGTATACGCAAAGTGATGAAAATTATGGGGTTGGCCACTAGCTGCAGCGAACATCGAATGTGCCTGGCCGAGCCTGTGCCGTACCAGTAGATAGGACGAGCATCTGCTAAGACTACATGACACAGCGCCTCTCTGGACACGAGTTTTTCGAAGCTCGACAGTGCCAGTCTAGAATAATAGACAACACAAACCGCACCGCTGTTGTCAATACGCTAGCACCGAAGCTGTTCCCTTTTTCTTCGTCGACGCTTACCGATGGCGTTGTTAGTTAGCAAGCCCAGTTACCGTATAACACAATAGCAGCATGTCCCAGGTAACCTACTAGGTATCCAGTACTTAGATGCTCGCTAAGTACTCACTCTATGCCAGAAGGTGTAGTTGAATTGACCCGCCGCTTCACGCCTTGGGGCGGCTTCGACAGAGGGCGATGTGTAATGCCTATGATCACGTTTGTATGTAATTTTGATTCCCTTTTTGGGGAGTGAAAGAGGTGGTCACTCTCTATGCTCGCTACTGACGTAGTAAGAGGGCGCTAGCAGATATAACCTTTTTTGGCGCGGGCCTTTCCAGTATTTAGACGATGCTGTCGTCAAAATATCTCCGTGGCCGAACTATCTTGACTGCCGATGAATCAGCAGCAAGTACCATTTCCGTAGCTGTAGGTGGAAGCTATCGTAATGTACTTTCGAGAAACTGATTGTTTCTCCCATGACTCATGATGACGAGGTCCAGTATAGACATCTAATGACTCGGCGAATCAACATGACAAATTAGAATAAGAGCGCAAGCAGGCTGGCTCTTCAAATACTGAATCTAATAAAATATTAGTATATCGCTGAAATGTACGACTAATTGCAGGATGGCTCTCAGTGTCACACAATTCGAGTTTTGAGCACTTGCCAAAGGGGGAAGTAACGGAGAAAATAGCAGATAATGAGCATAAGTGTCTTATAATGTGAACGTGGCAAAAAAGAAAGGCATACTCGTCATTGGGTCGTAAATTTCGGTGAATTGCAGTCAAAAAGATGAATGGAAAAAGATTCTACTCAATTCTTTTATTTATTTCCAGAGACAATTCTTCTTTATTGCTCCACTCTGTCCAAGAAACAACACACGACGCAAATAGTCGGCTGGAGCAAAAATACCATATGTCGGGATTGAAGACATGTCGTCACGTACTGAGATTGTAGCATTATCATCACATGCTGTAGGCTCTTCCTATACTATAAGTCGTTTGTCCATATCTGTCTATAAATGTTAGGCTTTCTTAAGGGAAAGTAGACAGAGGGGGATAACTCATACTTCCCAAAGAGTTCCTTAACCTGATTGAGAAAACTCAATTCCACCGAGATCACATCTGCAAGGAACTCCTTGATGACCTGCATGTCCGCTTCTTCGTCGTTATACCATACCTTCTCCGCCAAAGGTGCACTATCGCCTTCGTCTTGTCGCTCATCACTATCATCTCAGTGTGTCGTTGAGGAAAAAAAAAAAAAAAAAAAAAAAAAAGGGGCGA
>JARFTM010000327.1:0-24208 GCA_030278935.1 Trichoderma polysporum | reverse complement strand
AACAACAACAACAACAACAACAACAACAACAACAACAACAACAACAACAACAACAACAACAACAACAACAACAACAACAACAACAACAACAACAACAACAACAACAACAACAACAACAACAACAACAGCAACAGGAGGGGGAGGAAGAGGAGGTGGAGGTGGAGGAGGGGGAGGTGGAGGAGGTGGTTCGGGAGACCAGCTGGTGGTGATTTTTTTTTTTTGCTGAATTTCTCTTTTTTTTTTATTACAGTAATATCACTTTTTGTTTTGAGACGTTTCCAAGTGCCATCTTCCACATCGATCCAGCATACATTATTCATGAACCAGAGACAACGACTTAGATATAATGAAGTTGTCGCCAAGAGTATATTGCGGCATTGGCTAAGAACAAACGATTTCTGGATAGAATACTCAGCGACTGGCCTTGACAACTTTGTCGTGAATTATCTCGCGACCTTATCCTACTTTTCTCTCGCGACGTGAGCTTGAGTGCGCGCTTGAGTTGGGCACGGCCAGCAAGTCATTTGATTCAAAACAACACTCCTCACTCATCTTTCTCCTTCTCCTTTTTCTCATCTTCTTCTTCTCCTCCCCTCTCCTCCTCCACTTCCATGGCATCCCCCGCCATCTCCACCTCCATCACCACCTCCTCTCCCCCCTGCTGGAGCTGGAGCTGCCTGAGCTGCTCCTCGAGCGGCTGAGGCTGGGGCTTGGGCTGGGGTGCCGTGGGATCCTCTACCACGGCCAGGCCATTCTCAAGCGTGCGAACAAGCTCACGACGCGAGAGGAAAGTGGGACAAGGTCGCGAGATAATTCACGACAAAGTTGTCAAGGCCAGTCGCTGAGTATCCCGCAACGAAGCCAAGACGCCAAAGTAATTGATGAGACAGTGACCCTTCACTAGCCTCATTGCCCAGTTGCTCGGCGGCGGCTTCTTCTTCAACATCCGAAATAGTAAGCAGCCTGTGCAAAGTTGCTACTGCTAGAGCAGGCTTTGGAGTATCGGTAACAAGCGAATCAGCTGTGGCTTCAGTAAAGAGAACGACAGGGAAAATAGGTATATAGATCTACTATAAATATAATTAGTAGAGGTAGTAGAGGCAGTAGAGGCAGTAGAGGCAGTAGAGGCAGTAGAGGCAGTAGAGGCAGTAGAGGCAGTAGAGGCAGTATAGAAAGCAGAGAAAGCAGAGAAAGCAGAGACATACTCCCTAAGAGTCTGTTCCATTTGCGTTACCGGAGCCAGCTTTGCGACACCTCCATTAAACGCATTCATTAATTTTTCCGAGTGCTACCTGCTCGACCAACTTAAAAACGTATATAAGACGCAGACAAGTACTCCCTAGCAAGAGCACCAACAGCTCTTGGGAAGGCAGTGGAGAATAGATCATACTTGATGTTATCATCGTCTTGTTCTGTATGAATCACTCATTAGTAATCTATAAAATTCTTGAGCCGACCGGGAGTTCCCATCAAAATATCGCAGCCTCGAGTAAGGAGACTGGCTTGTTCATGAACTGGAACATCTCCGCAGCCAACACATGGTCGGGGCATGGATCGGTAGCATTGTTAGAGATTTGTACCGCCAATTCATGAGTGAGGACCACCGCAACCACAAGTGACTCCGCAATCACATTGTCGATTAACTCAGAGGTTGTTGATTACCTCAGAAATTGATCTTCCAGTCGACTGGAACACCTTCGTAGATAACGCATGGTCGGAGCATGGGTTGGTAGCAAAGCTTCGAGCCAGCTTCTCAGGGCACCCAATGAAATCTTTGAGTCGATGAGGAGTTGCGATGCGATCAAGATATCTCAGCCTCGAGAAAGGAGGCCGCCGTGTATGAACAAGAGCCCTGATGAAGAGGAAATGATACTCTGCACTTAAGGCGGTAAAGAAAGCGTCGCCAGCTGTTATTCAGGTAGATTGTGAGAGTCTGTGGTCGCACTGATGATCTTTTTTCCCTGTCAATTCAACATGCGCGTCAGAATCTTGTTCCTTGGCGAAATTAGAAGTAGAAGGTTCGACCTGTCCAGCATAATTGGGGTGTGCGCCTTATCAGGTAAAGTGTGGTAGTATTTACATAGAGGTAGTTCACTAAAGGGCTTCTTAGACTGGTCAAGATGTGTTTTATCCTCCAGGGCCATCTGCAGCGAGTTTCGCCTGCGGCACTCTTGGTATCAATCGCAGCAGCAGTCAATGGCCCATCAAGGTTCTCAGCGCCGATATCGCCGCCGTTGCGATGACGCAAACTCACCTTTCGCTTTATCAAATCGACACTGATAGCATGAACAAACGAAACACCATTTAAATTCTACAATTTCTCTCTTCATTTTGAAAGCGCAACACGCAGCTCTGGGTAAAACGTGCGCAAATATGGTGCATACCAACGCATCTCATGTCACCAGCGTTCGGATTCCACCCACAGTCTAAGAAGAGCTTGCTATTAGTGCTTAGATCAATGCCGCCATGCTGGAGACAGCCGCATCCAATTGGGCTACTTGGGCAGTTTAGTGCCATAAAGTGTGCGGCTTACGAGCTCATGCGTCAGTGAATTATGCGCCGGAACCCAGGAACCTTAATAGTGGCGGGTCAAAGCTGTTAACATGACATGCGCTGGCATGTACGGATACGAACCGTTTTCAGCGGCTAACTGCCAATAAAGGCCCAACAGCTTAGCTCAAACTCCCGATCAGTGACTGTATCTCATCATCACCACAAACCACCATCAAAGGCAAAAGCAATCCAACTACCAAAAAACAATGGCGTACAATGAGCTTTACCAGTACTCCGTTGTCTCGGCACTCATGGAAGGGCTCGGGGAGACGGGCCTACCTTACAAAGACCTTGCTCCCCACGGTGACCACGGCCTGGGAACATTCCGTCGAATGGACGGGGAGATGATCTGCATTGATAATGAGACCTATCAAATGAAGGCGGATGGCTCTATCGTTACCATTGACAGCTCCGCGGGCACCGACGTGGCTCCATTCGCCATGGTTACGCGCTTCCGACCCTCCGTCACCACCAACACCGCATTCAAAGACAAGCAGGGGTTCTCGGATGCCCTATCGAGTCTACTTCCAAAGACAAAGAATCGCTACTTGGCGTTTCGAGTAGACGGGCTTTTCCAGTCAGTTGCAGTACGCACCGCAGGCGGCCAGCACTGTCGGCACGAAGACATCAAAGAGCTGCACAAGCGCCAAACGACGTACGAGTTTACCAACGTCAGAGGAAGTCTCATTGGATTCAGGTCGCCAGAGTTCTTACAGGGCGTCAGCGTAGCGGGCGATCATCTTCATTTCATCTCTGACGAGAGGGACCGTGGTGGTCATGTATTGGAATGCACATCTGCCGGCCAAGTCACACTCTCCGCGTCAATTCTAAGCAATATTCACGTACTGCTGCCAGACGACGACGATTATAATGAAGTGGACCTCAGGCTTGATTCGGATAGGATTCGTGCTGTAGAGGGTTGAGCGGTCTTTTGCTATTGGCTACGTAGGTTCCATCTCTGGATATCAGGACGACATATATCTGGGCAGCGGTGTTTGAAGGGCATTAGTTTGGAAGTGGCTGCGCAGTCAAGCATGGGCGGGGGACACACATACCTTGGATCCTAGATTCAACTTCGTCATGGTGAGTGACTTGCGGAGCTAGATGCCGTATCTTCACGTCTTCAAAGTCAAACCTTCGTTGATCTCGGTTTTGTAGGCTATCTTAGACATCACTATCGTCAATGTATGTATTCGCTTACTTAGTAAACAAAACAATTGCGTCAATAGACAGCAAACGTGGATTTCAACGGCAAATTTTATGGAACTATCTGACAAGGAAACGATAATTCCTTTTGCTTCATTTCCGAGCTGTTGACTAGTTAATTGTCATCTCAGGCTCTGCGCCGACAGCGCTATCATCAAAGATGGTGTATTTTTGCACCCTTATTGCGTTGACGATTTATTGAAATTGCATTTCGGCGACTATGACAACCCCGAAAGCTCAAAGAATAATACCATGTCCAGAGCATCATTGTAAGTTGCCAATAATGCTCAAGCAAAATTTCAATGCAACTGGCTGGAAAGGCATGTCGGTTTGCAGACCGTGGGTAGCGTTTATCATTGCCCAAGTGATGTATTCGTGGATCCATCAGTCTTTGTCAAATATATGGTCATGGAAGTCAAGTAACTCGCTGAAGAGTATCAAGGCATCGAAGTAGCGGGCAAGAATTGAGTATCTCTATAAGAAATCGTAGTCAGCAATCTGATAACAAGGCATTTAGAGCATAAGGAAATGTAAACCAAGTCGCTGCGTCCGAGTTGGACAAATTCTCTCCGGTTGGCTGCTTTTCGGGCTTCCGTCCTTGACGGTCATCATATCCGGTTCATCGTACATCGAATCCAGATCCTTTCGTGGCTTTAAAGAAACTATTCAACCCTGTCTCCAAAGATTGCCGAATACTCGTAATGCTAGAAACTTCACCCGGAACCGGCTACCATTTCTCCGATCTTCTGCAGCTCTGTTCTTGTCAGCTGATGCAGGTGGTGGATTCGGCATCAAGGCCATCAGTTACCGTTCCTTTATCGCAGAGTTAGCACAATATAAGCGATATTCTCATGATCATTACATCCTATCCTAGTCACACCTGAATTACGACTAGCTGACATGGAAGCAGGCACAGCAAACCTCGAACAGTTACGGCAGAGCAAAGTTATGAAGCTCTTAAGACTCACGATTCTCTACCAAAACACGATGCACAACATCCGAAGCAAGTTACGATCAATGACACAAGTGAAATATTTACATATTCGGAGGCGCCTCATGGCGTCGTAAGATCACCTTGCTTGGGTCATGCGTCTTTAAAGGGGGTCGACACAGCAATTTCACGATGCCATAGCAGCAATAATAATGAACCGGCATGAGCTGAGCTGCAAACTTTACGAATCATAAAGGCCATTGATCAATGCTATATATACGGTGCACCCTACTATGCCGACAGGTCAATGCTAAAGATGTCTACACCACCTTTCAGTTGACTCTTGGTCGGTGCCTTTCCGAGCTTCAAAAGCTCAGAAAGTTGCATCACGTTAGGGTCGCGGCCTTGTGAAGCGACGGCCACAAGGGTTTCGCCCTTGGTATAGTATGCAATAAACTTTCCTGCGGCCACATCTCCATCCAAGACTACGTCGTCGAATCCTGAGGCAATGGTATTGCCGCTGTACCGCAGCTGGGCACCCAGGGCAGACCAGAAGACGGGGATAAAGTGCGAGCTGCTTGCAGACGGGTCCACAATATGAGAGGCAACGGCACGACCAGCATTCTGAGCGACGTTCCAGTGCTCAATTCGGACCAAGCCCCCATTGCCTCCAGGGCCATGGTACGGGTAAGTCGCAATGTCTCCGACAGCATAGACGTCTGAGAGTCCCTTGACAGCAAAGTTGGAATCGGTCTGAAGCGACCCATCTTTTTCCAGTTCGACGGCCGTATTGCTCCTCAGATAGGTAGTCTCAGGGGATACTCCCACTCCCAGGATAACAAGGTCTGCGTCAAGTTTGGTGCCGTCTTTGAGATAAACAGCACCCACTTTGGAGGGGTCCGAGTTTGAAGGCTCGGCCCTGTCGACGCCGGCGCTCAAGTAAAACTTGATACCCTTGCCTTCTAGGGCTTTCTGAATACCAGCGCCAACTTGCTCGCCAAGAACACGCTCGAGGGGGACCTTTTCCATGCCCACGACAGTCACCGAGTTGTCGCCGCCTGTCGCGTTGGCAATTTCCATGCCAATAAATGACGAGCCGATAATGACAATCTTCTTGCCCTTGTCTCCAATAGCGTCTACAATCTTCTTGGTGTCGTGAACAGTGCGGAGAGTGAAGATGTTGCCGAGAACCTTAAAGCCCTGCAGAGGGAGCACCCTGGGGGTTCCTCCAGTTGCGAGGACCAGTTTGGTGTAGGGAAATTTGCTTCCGCTAGCAGTTGTTACTTGTCGGCCAGAAAAGTCGACGCCATTGACTTCACCGTCGACCCACTCAACCGAGCCACTATCAAACCAGCTCTTGTCTCGCCATGCCAACTTGGATGCGTCTGTGATTAATGCCTTGCTCAGCTTGGGCCTATCAATGGGGAGGTAGCCCTCCTTTGAGATGACGGTGAGATGGCCAGTGTATCCCTTCTCACGCAGCCCCTCGACGACACCAAGCGCACCAGAGCCGCCGCCGACGACAACAACCCTCTCTTGGGAATCACTCGAGACGCTGCACTTGAAGTTGGGCTTTCTCCTGGAACCTTTGATAGAGGCTTCCTCGCCGGTAATGTAGACCCCCCCATCACGCTCGGTGAGAGGAAATACAGGGAGCGAGTCCAGAGCAGGGGCATCCTCGACATCACCAGTCTTGGCATTGAAGCAAGCTAACAAGATCAGTATCAGCATGCCATCTGTAGAGAAGATGGCGAGATTTACCTCCATGCCAGGGACAAGTCACACGGCCCGTGGTGGTCAGGACACCCTTGGCCAAGGGAGCGCCGTAATGTGTACATTTGGCACCAATGGCTTGCACTTCTGCCTTTCCGCCGGATTGCAGGCCTACGAGAAGGACCTTGGCATCCTGGATGCCTTCAACCTCCACCTCCTGCTTCTGACCGGGCTTGAGTGACAGCGAAGTCACGCCCTTGAGCTTGTATTCTTGAGCCATGGTGCGAATAGTGAATGAAAAGTTTCGAGATAGCAATAGCGAGGCAGAAGAAGTCAAAAGATGGTGGCTTGGCTGGAGTAGATGACGGAGGTGGGGGTTGCGGGGTAAAATCGGCATGGCCTGGAGTTTTAATAGAAGCTGAGCTCTGCCCGCAGAACAAACAGACGGATAGAATGATGACGCCAGATGGTGTAAGACTCGGCGATACTGCTACGGGCAAGCTCGACAAGCTCTCAAGTGGGCAGCGGGCAATTTGAATGGCCGGGACCTAGGGAATGGAGCTCATGGCAGCTGGAGCTCCGGAGCTTGGAGATTAGAAAACTAGAGATTGGTAAGCCCGGATTTGGGGCCAAGTAAAGAGGGAAGCATCTGAAACTAGAAGCAGGACAAATCAGATGTTAGCAGAGCCGAGATGTCGAGCTTGAAGCGACGGGTGCTTTGCAACATGTGGACATTGATTGGCTGGATGACGCAATGCCTGAATGGACGGAGCGATAGTAGTGCCGGCCACGATGAATGCCGGTCCTACGTTTTGCCGATAAATGGATTGCCGTGCTTGTGGCCTGTGGCTACCCTAGAGCGTTGACTATGACGGAGCATTGCACAATCAATTGATAGAACAACTACAAAGTATAAAGTGCTTCGTGCCTCTTTGAATAACTGTGATATCATGCGCGTAAAATGAGGGATGAATGGTATAAAAGAATGGAGATAGACGAGTCAGTTGCTTTGTTGCGTTGTACTAGTACCTAGAGTGCAAGCAACTCTAAGAAAGAATAGGACTGTATGATCTTTACTTCATGCTGAGATTACATTCTCTCAACTCTTTGACCAACCAGTCCTCTTTACGATAGGTATTCAACCTCCATTCAAAGTAAAATTGACAACCAATATGAAGCTGATTCCTTTTTATCCCATCTTTCACCACCGTGTCGAGTTCTCGCAGTCAGCACGCCCGTCTCACCCGCTTGCTTCCACAGGCACGGGGTGTTCGTACATAAATATCAGATGAATGCATAGCCCGGCCCGCCCACCTTGGCATGACAAACGCCTGCCAGCAGACTGCCGCGGCTCCATCAGGCGGGACTTGATGTGCTGGCACTTGACGCGAATACCACAAGGGCCCATACTTGGGGCTTCTGACTTGTACACCGCACAGCGTCATCCGAATCGGATCGTCACCGCATTGACAGCCTCCGTCGTGAAACTAGACCACGTGAGAACAAGGTTTAGCTTGTGAACGGTCCGCTGCATAACGTGCCACGCTCGATGGTGCAAAACGCATTAACCACAGATTAATCAATATAAACGGTTTTTCCATGTTTATTGCGCAGCTTGCGAGGCTAAAACAAGCAGCTGCAAAAGGCGGGCTGCAGATGCAACCAGCGGGCCTTTCTGCTGCATCCGGTTCGTGCTCTAGATGCATCCAATAGGCCAAGCGCTAATAATACAGGTACAGCAGGCTACTGCAGGTGCTGAACCCCGGTCCAGCCACTAATTTCAGGAACAGGGAGGCGACGCGCAGCTGGGCGTAGCGACATGGCGTACACGGTACAAGCTGCACCGAGTCTCGCCCTCCTCGCCGGCGCGTACCAGTAACTCGATGTCCTCAACGCGCCCCAAGCGGTGTCTACTAGTTGCGACCGGAAGCCCTGGAGCTTCACACCACTATCCGTAGCGCCAACTTCTGCAGGCACGCGCCTCAATCTCTCGAATCATCATCAAATCCTTTCTTGTCCTTTGAAGCACCTCGATTCTCATCCATGTCCTGAGAGCCTTGCTCGCACCCGGTCTTACCTGTCAAGCGAACCGTCCTCACACTCCCTGCTCAGATCCGCCCCCCCTTCAAAGTCGTAATACTCGCCAATATCGATTTCATCACCGCTTTGCACATATTGTTCCCACTCCTATCGAGTACTGCTACTCCAGCCTGAGTCAAACCTCCTTTCGAACAAGGCTGCCTTCATCCAAATCTTATCTCTTTTTTCTTTCTTTTACTATTCTTTTTATTTTATTCCTACTCACCTATTCGATGTTGGACGCACTTCTTCGCCATCCTTGATCCTCACCCTCTCTTTTCTGGCCAACCAACTCCCCGCGTCAACCGCCAAGGACCATGTTTGTCGCCGCAGAATCGCTATTGTCTCGAGGTCACGATCAAGCGGCGCTTCTTGCGTGCGGGTCAGCGGTTATCAACATCTAATAACTAATTCATACGACATTTTGAAACGCCATGGAGAGGCTCGATCTACCCCAGCTCGAGCCCGACTCCTCGCCTCTGCAGTGCTGCTGCGGCAGCGCAGACTGCGTCCACCTCAAGAAGAACTGCTCTATTCTCGAAGCCGTTGAGAAGGATGTGCATACAGCTGCCCAGTTAGGCAAGGTATGTGTGTGTGTGGCGTGCGTGCCTGCGGGTGTCGCGCTTTGCTCTCTTTTTCGTCCATTCCTGTTCAATTTCTTTCTCCATCCCATTGTTTGCAAGCACCACCAAAGGATCTTGGCTCTCCTGTCCCTCTGCACGAAAACTGCATACCGGTCAGTGAATACGGCAGGCAAGACACGAGTAAATCCCCTAGTCGTGTATGCATCATCCTGTGCCTTTCCAACCTGCTCTCCCAAACCAATAACCATGCTATGTTACTACCAGCAGACGGAATCTCCACTAACCTTTGCCCTACAGGCGCTACTCGCCAGGCACGAAGCCTACATGGCTGACGCGGAACGGGATAGGCTACGACTCAACACCCGCATAGAACGCCTACAGACTGACAAGCAGCAGCTGGAAGCTGACAATGTCGCCAAGAGCGAAGAGAACAACCAGCTCCTCGACCAGCTCGAGATACTCAACAGCACAGTCTTTGACTCCGATGCAAAGATCAAAAGCCTAGAAGCAACCCTTCTCTTCTCACAACAGGCTATTCGCCGCCTCGAGAACGCAGCAGCGCGAGCCGCCGAGGCCGATCATCACCTCAAGATCCTTGAAGAGGAACAGGACAAACTCAATGGAGAGCTTCAAGCTTCTAAGGAGGAAGCTCGCTCTCACGCGCAGCGGTTTAAAGAGGCACAGCGGGGCATCCTCGACATGCAGGATCAGCTTGAACGCATGGAGAAGGAGGCTCTCCTGGAGCGACAGCGTCACGATGAGATGATGGAGAGAGTTGAGCGGCAGCGTGAAGTAGAGAAGCACCTTGATGCCGCCGCCGTGCGGCTCAAGGGCGCTGCGGCTTCAAAATCAATCACCGACCAGCGACAGGGGAGCAAAATCGTGGGTCATTTTGTGCGGGACCTGCTACAGGATAACGCAAACCTGCAGTTGGGCATTGCTGAGCTTAGAGAGATGCTCATGAGCTCCAACGACGAGATACAGTCGCTGAGGGAGCAACTCATGTTCCACCAGCCTCTGGCCGACGACCCCAGCCCTGCTTCAACTCTCAAGGCGGAGTTGGAGCCTTCCTTGTTTGAGAACTCAAAACCCTCACAAGAGTTTCATATCCACCACCACTATCACGTTGCTGCTAAGCAAGATGTCCGGAAACCCAAAAAGAAGCGCCAGGGCCTATTACCCGGCATTTTCACACCACCGGCTACAATCTCGAGCCGATCTTCCTCGCCAGGCCCATGGGCTCAGCGACGCTTAGTTTTATCCCCCATAGCCCCGGTCCTCTCAAAGGCTGGCGGCGACACAACACCCATCACTGCCGGCTCCTCAGCCTGGCATGAATACTCCACCCCATCCGAACTGTCCTCTTCTCTCCCGAATTCGCCTGGGATTTTCGATTATAGCGGGGCCGAAACAGAATCCCTCATGTCGCCTACGACAAGCTACGATCCCATGTCTCCCACCTGGCGTGCGTCGCACAGAAAGCGGCCCTCAGCAGCCTCATCCTGCAGCTTCCAATCTCTTTCAATCATCGACATCGAGCCGAGCACAGCCGGGATACAAAATCCCTATAGATTTAGCAGCGGCGTCATTCATGAAGAGGACGAAGATTTACCCACTAACGTATCTGCTGCTGCTACGAACGCAGGTACTTCCAAAAATACATCGGTGGTAGACGATGACACGAATAAGTTAATAGATGCCATTGTCGAACCAGTACCCGTATCCGGCTCAAGAATACGCCGTATTGCGTCTCATGAATCAATCATGTCGCTGTCGGGCGGCCTTGATATCCACACACTTCAAATCCGACCGAGTCAAATGACTCTTCGCCCACTCGGCGGGGCCGATGCCGTTGTCACCGGTGTCATCGCTCAACCAACAATGTCGACTAAATATTCGAAGCGTAGCGATGCCGCCTTGCGTGATCACTTCGCCGGGCTCCAACTACCGAAGCGAGGCTCCACCCCGACTTCAGATATATCGGCTTCATCGTCCTCGCAAGCATCTCGGGGCGGTGCTGGCGGCCTTGGCAAATGGGTTGGGTGGCGGCCATGGGGAGGAGCAGGAAACATGGGCGAAGGCCAACCCAAACCAGCAGAGAAGGAAGCACCCAAGGCACCTAAGAGAGCGCCTGGTATCAACCAACCCGGTGCAGTTCCAGGGTTTCAACAGTATTGGATATCCCAGCAGCGGAAAGGCGCTCCATCCAGAGTGACGACCGAGACCGTTGACCACAGTGCGCTGTCAGAAAGCTTACGAGATGGTGGTTAACTCTGAGTTGAGCAGGCCTGATTTACTATAATATTTATTTCTTATGTTTTGAGAATTGCTTGGGTCATTCGTGGGATGGAATTTGGCATTGCATCATTTAAGCACCAAGGGCTGGTTCGCGTTCGCTTAATTTCTTCTTTTTGCATACCTGGACGTTTTATTGATGGCGTTTTCCTTTGTTTTGAGTGAACCGGCAGAATGGACATTTGGTATAAAACTGGGATCTGGACGATACCCTGGCCGTACGAGGCTATCTCCCTGGTTGATATAGATTGGAGACCACACAACACCTTTTTATTAGACGCAGTATAATGACACCACATATGTAATCACAATAGAAGTGTATTAATTTATTATCCTTGAAGGCACGTTACGTTTGTTCATGAGAATGAGAATGGATTAAACAAAAGGACTATGATTCCTTTGTGGTGGTACACTAGGTAAAGTGCATAGAGATACAATAACCCGATTTTATATACTTCGGAGAACCAGAAGACGAGAAAACCAGCAAGGTCATCTATCCAGATCATCTAGTTGGATCAAGGTCATCTAGATATGTTATATACATAAATCAGGGTTACCTATATCAGACAGCAGAGTAAGTCACTATATCTCTATGCAGTGTTGTAAAGCGCTACTGATGAATAACATTATTGTACCTCCGCACACTTTGCCTAAGGCGCCATAGTAGATCACTGCTACAAAACAAGCCAATAAGACTTTTTCGTCTGTCCTTGTTTTACGGCAACCTGGGCCACTGGATCCGAGCTGTGAGATGTCTCAGTACCAAAGCCCTCTCCGCAGGGAGCATATGACCTGTGGCTACCCGCAGGTCAATTTCGTCTCGTTAATAGGGGGGAAACGCAGGATATCCTGCTGGTCGAGGTTCAATTCATCGTTCTACTGGGGCGGGGGATAGCTCTCTCTGGTTGACCTTGAGGCTGCTACGCGGGGTATCTCTCAAGAAGAAGACACGTCTGTCTCATGATGAAACCCGTCTGTCTTGTGATGAAACTTATGATGCTGTGCTAGTCAGAGCCACGATTTCGTCGGCGATGACATTGCTGCCGAAGGGAGTCGTTTCGTGAACAAGGCAACAGACAGACGATCTGAGCATTTTGCAGATAGATGCAACAGGAATCTTGAAAAAATTGTATAATTTGGAAGAGGGGGAGGAGAAAGAAGAAAAAGTCGCCGTTGGTAGATGCCCATTTGTCCACTAATACCCCGAGAACTCATGGTATCTTGAACAACATATAAATAGCACCCAGACCATGATCATACGCCGCCACGCAATTCAAGCTTTACCTCCCAATTTTGTTCACTGCCTTGTCTCTCAGCCAGACACAGGCTACTGACATAATCATGCCAGCGCCAGTTTGCGCAAATCCAGTCATAGGTGAACGGAAGCGGCCTGACAAGGCGATTGACGACGTGTGCTGTCAGTGTCTGCTCTTGGTGGCCTCTTTGAGAGAAGCTTTAGGATTCGGGCCTAACATTTATTAGGATATTTAGTCGTATGAAGGACGGTGCCGTGTGAGAGGGTATAGCCAACAGGCTCATATATGAATGGTTTATTACTTGGCATTTTATTTTGTGATTAACGACAAAATATGCCATCTATTGAGACGTCATAGTCGCAATTTATATTTTATACTTGGTGATATCGCTGTTCATGGAACCCAAGCTTTTCTCTTCTATACGTGTATGTTTTCACATGATGCTCCGATTAGGCTTCATATCTTGGACTGTTCTTACTGGCATCCCCGTCCTGCAGCATGTAAGCTGCGTTCCGGCCACGCATTATTACTAGAGCGGACAAAGATGGCTGGGCAGGTCAAGACTGTAGATCTTTTTTTCCCCTTATAAAAAGGAGAGAAAAGTAATACTAGAATATTTGCGCTAATCGATTCAACGCAGGCAAGCAGGTACGCCTCGTAAGCCGATCCCATTCCAGAAGACCTCGCCCTGCCGATCGAGCTGCCCAATCGAGCTGCTTTGTACCACTGCCACACTAGCAAATGAACTCCTTTAGTGTCTTCAACGAGCTGATCTATTTCATAAAACTTGAATACTCATTGACTTGGAATGGAGTCTCGTCATAAAGGCAATGCAGCGGCAATCGAAGGGAGCCATTCGGCGATCGTAGCTAGACTTGAGGATTACGACGGCTTTCACGATGCATAGATAGCAATCTAGAGTCGTGAGAAAAGTATATAAGTTGAAGATGGGGATCGCTTTCTAAGATATTCATCAATCAGCAGCACCGAATCATTAAGCATCATCACAATAAGCAGCTTCTAAGCAATCAACCCATAAAACCGCCATCATGCAGTTCAAGTCTCTCATCTTCTTGACCGCCGCACTGTCCTTCAACCAGGCTCAAGCAGCCCTGACGGCCAACGATGTGGTCGACGCCATCCACAACATCACCGACCTTTCATCTAATACTTTAGACGTCGCGAAGAGCATTACCCCTGCGAATGCGCTTCCGTCTGCACTTGTATGTCCAGACTCTACGCCCTATATCGCAACGGCACTATAATTCAGCATACTGACTTGGGCTGTTTAGAAAATAGTGGACGACTTCCGCCACATCGTCACCGCTGTTGTCGGCGATGTCAAAGTGCTTCAGGACATTACCAGCAGCCCTAAATTTCCCGACAATGACCAACTGAATATTTGCAATGCTCTCACCGGTGTAAGTCACACCTAAGCGTTTTACAATGCGTAATGTCTAATCCCGCCAACCGCTGCAGTTTGTCAACGTCCACCAAGAACTCCTCAAGACGATCATCGGTCAGCAGGGCCTCTTGGCTGCCACGCCCCTCACGCAGCCCATCGCCGCCATCCTACGAGTCTTGGAGACTGGGGTTGATAAGCTTGCCAAAGGAGTCATCGGACTTGTGCCGACTTGTGCAGCTAAGGCGGGTGATGAGCTGAAGCAACTTGACGGCACTCTTGATGAAGCGGTCAAAGCGTTTACCATTAAGCCGCTTAATACTACGCTGCCCGGTGTGATTGGCGTCCCTGCCAACGAACCTCTGGAAGGCCAGTAAAGATTCATATTGGTGGACAAAAGCACATTGCATTGCTCGGGAAATGCAGTGTCAAGGATTAAACCTAGCTCCTTAGTGTATCTCTTGAAAGCCAAGTTGAATAAAGAGAAAGCTTTGCTAATTTCAAATCATCCCGTTATGGCTGGTTGCATATTCTGAACCTGGAATCTTCCTAGGGTACTCCATCCAGACAGTAAACATCTAGCAATTCATAATCGGAAATGTTGACAATTTCTGCGGCGCCTGCGCCTTATTCATATGTTCTAAATTTAGCCTAGTTATCTATGCTTTAAAAATACGTGCTGATTCGGCTTCTGCTGTAGCCGGCACCAAAAGAACTGGGTTGGCTGACTGCAAAGGGCTTAATTTCCGCTAGCCAATCCCTACTTGGCACCGGACCTCGCATTGTTGGTGGCGCTTCCAAGTGCGGTCGACCTTTTGCTAATGTTAGCTACGAGGCAAAGGAAGGATGCGCGAGTGCGCTAATTTGCTGGACGTTGGATCCTTCGTGGCTCTTCGTACCAGATTTTGCGAATGAAGTGACTAGACTTGCGATGAACTACGAAGTACGGCATACAGGAATCTACACACGCATGTTATATCCTACCCTGGTCATGTTGTATTTATTAGCTTCTCGGAGTAGTTTGGTAAATGAGGCGCTGCTCGGAAGGGGTCTTACCCGTTGAGGACTCAAGGATGTGAACTGATTGTGGCTGGGCAACTGTACCTGCGTTACACACATCGTGAACACTAAACAGGATGACTGTTTTTAGCACTCAGCAGCCCAGCATGACAAACACCGCCCAATAGAAACCTAGGCGCTCTACCCCATACGAGTTGGTGGAAAAAGCAATGAATGTTTCGGCTAAGGCGGCCAGCTGAAGCCCGTTTACACGACTGCTTAGTGCTGATCTCAGCCTCTGGCTCTGGCTCAGGAGCAGAGATTAGGGTCTTAACGACCCAATGCCCGGCCATTTTCGTTCTTCGCATACTACTTAAGGATCCACCGTTGGGCGGGAGCTTGCAGAGTATATAATCGATTGGATCTCCCATTACATCAGCGCCCAGATTCAATCCTTGGCTTTTGCATATTCCCCTTTGTCGACGCCCAACCTTTGGTATCCAGCTCTTTTGCACCTTACCTGATACACTCCCGTATGTTGTGTTGCCTTCCTCGGGATTCGCGCGGGTGTGAGAATTAACATTATACCAAGTCTAGCTTCGATGCGTTTCAACGGTTTCATCGCCCTGGCTGCTGCGGCCTCCCAGAGCGCCGCCCTCGGAATCAACTGCCATGGAGACACTTTGTGTGGGATCGCTTATATGAGCGGCGGGCGGCTGTCACAGTTCCAGACTATCTTCGACAACATCTTCGACAAGCGGATTTACGACAACGGCGACGATGTTGGCTGTGTCGAGGTCGACTCTGTCAACTTCAGCGGAACCTTCAAGAGCACTTTTTGCGCCTATATCCAGAATTCAGGGGATAGTGTGTCTGGCGCCACCCTGAAGAGTCTCTACACGGAGCTGGCTGAATATGGTTGTGCGATTTGCGGTTCCATCCCGCTTCTTTACGCCAAGGGCGACAACGACAGTAACCACGGAGAGCTCAGCTTCAACATGGTGGACAGCCTCCCAGACAACTGCGAGCTCAACAAGCCTTGCTCAACGAGTTAAATGGGACTGTCGAAATATTGTTGGAGTGGTCGGATAGGGGTTTGTGGAAGTAATTCAGATACACATATTTATTTCGTTTTGTTAGGGAGCGCCATACCAATCCCATCGCAGGTTTTCTTGATGTTTTGTTAGATGGGAAAAAGGCGTTTGGCGCAGCGAATGAGAAACTTAATTTGTAATCCAGCGATTCGGATCTCTACCTTTTATTCTGTTGCTTTGGTGCTTAGAAAGAATTCAGCAAGCATTTAGCTCTTTAAGCTACCGGTCTTATCGGAGCTTCTCCCCGGAGACAAGATGGACTTATCCAAATATTGAATTTTACCCCGACCCACCTCCTAAATACTGGAGCTCCTCATCAACCCCTCAGTATCTGCATCTGCCTGTGTGTTTGTATCATCACTGATCTAGGGTCCTCATCGAGTGTGTCGTGTAGGCAGAGTGCGCATCATAGTCGATCAACACGCTACTATGTCCGCACTAATTCCGTTAGTTTAGGAGTTTGGATCGAGGCTGTTCGGAGATAAAATTGTTTGGCTTTGTGTTGGTCCTCCTGGAAGACGCAATGAGATATATAAAGACGAGAGGGAGGGCTGAGAGGGGTAATGAATGTGAACAATGAACCCGACGACTGCTTCAATTAGACACGCCATCTTCTCCAAAGTGACAGCCAACACAAGCAAAAGTAGAGTCGTATACCTATCAACAAAGCAAAACCTCCCACGGCCCAAGAAAATGGCTTCCACCCTCTTTGCAGGTGCGCCGGAGCCCAAGACGGAACTTGGCCGGTTCCGTATTCTGGCTCCGTCTGCTGGTATCCGTGTCTCGCCCTTGGCTCTCGGTGCCATGTCCATTGGTGACGGCTGGTCCGACCTGATGGGGTCCATGAACAAAGAAAGCTCCTTTAAGCTGCTGGACGCATTTTTCGACGCTGGCGGCAACTTCATCGATACCGCCAACAACTACCAGAACGAGCAGTCCGAGACATGGATCGGAGAGTGGGCGGCCAAGAGGGGCATCCGAGACCAGCTGGTTCTCGCTACCAAATTCACTTCAGACTACCGGAGCCACGAGCTGGGCAAGGGACAAGCTCAAAACTTCCAGGGCAACCACCGCAAGAGTCTCCATCTGAGCGTTAGAGATTCTCTGAAGAAGCTCCAGACCGACTACATCGACATCTTGTACATTCACTGGTGGGATCACACAACTTCCATCAAGGAGCTCATGGACTCCCTGCACATAATGGTCGAGCAGGGTAAAGTTCTCTACCTAGGAGCCTCAGATATGCCGGCATGGGTCGTCAGCGCAGCCAACACATATGCGACTGACAACGGCAAGACGCCATTTAGCATCTACCAAGGGCGATGGAACATCATGCTACGGGACTTTGAGCGGGACATTATCCCAATGGCACGGCAGTTCGGTATGGCTCTTGCGCCCTGGGACGTTCTTGGCGGAGGAAAGTTCCAGACTAAGGAGGCTCTGGAGGAGCGTAAGAAAAATGGTGAGGCGCTACGCGGTCTTGCATCACTCCCGGAGCAGTCAGCCGAAGAGGCAAAGATCAGTGAGGCACTCGTCCAGGTGGCGTCAGAACACGGCGTTACGTCCATCACCGCTATTGCTCTGGCGTATGTACTGCACAAGGCTGGAAACGTCTTCCCTATCGTTGGCGGTCGCAAGGTTGAACATCTCATGGACAATATCCAGGCTCTGAGCATTAAGCTCACCGACGAGCAAATCAAGTTCCTCGAGGGCGTGAAGCCGTTTGACTTGGGATTCCCTTCGGGCTTTCTGGGCCCTGATCCTTCTATTACCGGCTTTTCTCCACGACTCCAACGGACAGCTCAATATTCTTTCCCTAACGCAGGATCTCCCAAGAGTGTTGTGTAAGCCGAGTGCTTAGTTTGGCGAGGATAAAGAAATTACCTATCTCGTATGAAGCGATGGAGTTCATACGGAATGCGGAAGAATACCCTCTGGCCATTCAACGAAAATGATACCAAAACTGGCCGATTTCCGTAGGCTGGAGATTTTTATTGTTCAGTCCGATATGCTTTCACCAAATTACTGTTCTGAGATTATAGCTATATACATATCTGTAAACGCCACATGCTGTAGCTCTCAGCTACTCCAGCTTTAAAGAATGATTTTGGAACCTACTACATACGTGTAATTAAAAGTGCTCCAACCATGTAAAGAGAAAAAGGGCGAGCCCCGTGTATCATCCACAAATCTACTCCGTAGTATGATGTTGATACCAAAAATAGACGCAGCTAAGCTTCTCCTATGAGAGGACTCTCGTATCCGCCAAAAACCCCTGCCACGCCGCCCACAGTGAGGGAGCCATATGATCTGCTTCTACTGCAGCTAACATCTCGGAGATTTCCTAGTGGGCTTGGCTGTTTACTCCAGATCAATATATGCATGCCATTCGGCAGCTACCAACGATCTGTTTGTGTATTTAGATGGTCCTGATCCTGTTATCCACTTGAGTGGGAACGTCAAGCCTAGACTGCAGTTCAAATCGAAGTTTCTAACTTCATTGAGGCAAGGCTTTGTACAGGAATTGCTGGCGCACATACGTCTGACTGCATATCTGCACAAGATGATCAAATTGCCCGTAGGGTAAAAATATATATATATATATAAATACTTCTATGATGGTATAAATGCTATTGCTTGATATTAAATATTATAACCTATGTATCTCCTCATCTCTTCCTGAATCTTGGTCAGGACTTCTTTCATTCCCCTCCTCTTCCTCAGCTCCTGTATTCCTTACTTGGGTATCCTCCTGTGCTCTATCCTGCCCTCTGCCCTCTTCTGCTGTGGTGTCTTGCAGCCTATCTTCTCCTGTCGGCCCAGGTGGTCGTATCATCTCCGGCTCAGCCACAAAACTAAACTCGCTTGAATCGGAATCCATAAGCACCAAAGGAGGTGCCGCCCGGCTTCCTTGAAGCTCTGGAACGTCACTTCCAGGCATCTCAAAAATTTCATTAGACAATAGCTCGGCCAATGGTGCCGGAGAGGCCAGCTCCACTAATGTTAATGGCGTGGCTAGCTCTGCCGCCTGAGGAGAATATGCTGACTCCAGCTCGCTCATCGGAGTCTTCGATGGAGTAGTACCTTCAACTTCCGGTGTTGTTTTCGTCCTTTCGTCCCCTTCAAGCTCTCGTATGCTTCCACCGCTGGTCTCTGCTGGAGAGAATCTTGATGCTTCATGCGAAGCCACATCCAGATTTCCTAGCACCATCCCCGTTGATGAATCGGCCTGAGAAGATTGGGTCGCCGCCGCCGCCTTCTTGCGGCGTGGAAGTACCAAGAATCGCAAGATGGCAACGGCAACGGCTACTATAACTACACAAACACCAATAACAATACCCGCAATGGCACCTCCACTGAGGCTGTTACTGCTGCTTTCAGTATTGGGTACGCTCACTTTGGCACCAAGCGGCAAAATGGTGACCACATTCGATTCGGCGCTGGCATTCCACACGCGAGGGTGAACCGAAAAATTTCCTCGTTCATAGTCCACAATCAAGTACGCCTCTTGCAGAAATGTACGTCCCAAGACATACTGGGTCTCGTTGGCCGCCCGCTGCAGGGGAAAGTATCGGGATGCCTCCTTTACGAATGGAGGGTTTATCTGTAGATCGAAACTTGCGTAGGGAAAAGTGATGTTAAAAGACGAACCGCCGGTAATCGCAGTCGTTATTGTAAAGGTGACAGACGGATTTTCTTTGGTGAGTTTGCTGTGCAATGAATCGCTAACCAAGTACCTTTTCAGCGTAGTGTTGTATGTTAGACCAAAAGCTTTCTCAAAGGCATGACAAGCGTCCAGAGGAAGGTAGATTTCGGCCACGGAAGAATCGATAAACATGGAAATCAGATCGGACTGAAGCACCGTATTATCCGCGCTCGCATTCGTAGAGATGGCCTGAACGCCAATTGACAGGTCGAGCGACTGGTCGCTGAAGAATTGATAGGAAGAATTAGTATCTTGATACGCGGATGTATCATAACCGCCCAAGATTAAACTGCCCAGCGCCTTGTTCAACCGGTACGGTGCTCCTGCATTGTAGCTATATGATAGACTGGGAATCGCCGATTGATTCTTGAGGAGTTGCATGAAACTCTGCTGAGGATCATTCTGGGATGTGAGATTAGTAGTGTGCGGATTCAACGCGAGCACTCCTAGATAAAATTCCGTGCCTACAACACCTGCAATGATCGAGTGGTTGACGACGGGGCCGCCGCTACCAAGATATCCAAGTCCGACTAAAGTTTGAGGTTAATATGAGCATCATAAACTATGTTGGATGAGGAATTTGCCATACCGGTTTCGTATCCAAATTCGCCATTGTCGGAAAAGCCTAGGGCGTCCTCAAAGCCCAGACTGAATGGGCCAAGATCCTTCCAGGTCTTCGAAGCAGTCGTATTAAATATTTCGCCTCTACTATGGGCGCAATTGGTGACATTAATGACCTGGCAACCCTGTGGCAGCACCACCAGAGTCTGTGTTGACGAAGTGCCAGGAAATACGCGAAGGTTTTGAGCTGGAGTCCCTACGCGCAGTTCAAAGGACGACCAAGGGCCATCTGCACCCTCACTAAAGATATGTGAGTCTTCCTACTGCTTCAATGGATTAAGAAGTGTATTGCTTACAAGACTTGACTTGGTGACACGGATATAGGCGACGGGGTGGGAGAAGATGTTGGAGACGATGTTGGAGCTGCGGCTCGTTTGTCTATCAACGCAAGGTCGAACGCCGAGGCGAGCACTGCGTTTGGCATCAATATCGCCCATGGCAGCAAATGATGCAGCCGCGCACGCATCTTCCGGATATGTTTGAATATTTCAAGAAGTCCACATCCTAATACTGCTAAGCCCAAAGGTCCTGATCTTTTGAGTGGAGCAATGTTAAGAATAGTATACGGAATGTCGATAATGGGGATAGGCGCGCGGTTGGTTCTTTGTTCTCTAGGCGCTCTTTCAGCTAGCTATCTGGTCGACACAGTAAGAGGTTGCATATGAGGAAAAGGCCGTCCCTTGGCAGCGATTGAGGATAGTAGTATTACGAATAAGAAAAATGAGCAGACATGGGGTTGGCCTTTGATCACGTATACACAAGTTTCAAGAATACTATACTACTGTGAAATACTACTACTAGATTTGATGAGCATCCACTTGCTAGTAAGATTTTAGGATAACAACAATCCACCTCATTGCCCGCTATGCCATGCAATGCGCTTCGGCTAGCTACCAAATGAACTATCGATTATTACTACGAGCACAGTCGGTAATATTACACACGCAGTACTAGCGTAGGCTATTCCGCGTTGATCAGGCTTTTTGTCGAGCAGAACCCGCCCCTAATATGTGACGGCCCACCGAGAGCAGCATCTCAATGAGGTGGGAAGGCCTAGGAAGTGTCTACTGACGGGGAATGAATACTAATCGAAAACTCTTACAAGGAGGAGCTCCTTTTCCAGCCGCTGCTTTGTCACCATTGATGGGATACAGGCTGGCTTGACGGCCTCACAGAACGTAGGCAGCGCATCATTTTCCTTTTCTGAGGCACAAATGCTGGCGGGATTCATAAGCGGCCCGTACCAGCCGACGGTGTAGCGCCACATATCACGCCCAATATTAGTGAGTCGTGTGGGAATAGCTTCATCGAGGGGATAAGCTCCCCTTCAAACAGACGAATAACACGTGAGTGGCCCACCAAACCGAAGCCAGGGGTATTGGGATCGCTTCGGAGGCCGGCGTAAAATTACGCCCAGAAGCAGCGGTGGCGCTTGTTCATCTTGTCTCTCTTCAGCAATACCGCCGCATTAGCGAAGTGCGCCTGACTTGATCTCAAAAGACGCGATGCCTGTCACAGATTCTGTGGTATTGTAGGGCTGAGCGTGTGGCGTGCCGTTTGGTTCATGATTGGGCTCAGCCCCCATCTTAATATCGTGGAGCTCTGCTGGTATCACTAGCACTAGAGCGTAAGCACTTGGGGAAGGGTCGGCACCACCATCGAGCAAGACTTGTGTGTTTTTGTTACCAGCCAACTGGCATCTCCAGCCGAAGCTCCGCAACTTCTCTCACTTGTGGTTGGCTGTTGCAAGGGGAAAAGACTGCTAGTGGCCGCGTTAGGCAGTATGCTCATGTAGAGAGTAGTGCTACTTCTTCGTAACATATCACCTAGTGCTACACGACTTACGGGCTTCCTAAGCTTACAGGTAGGACTATTTCAGGTACATCGCATGAACTTGGTCGACTACCGCCTGATAGAGGGGTCTAATGTCTAGTCGAAAGGTGTGATGATTTGTGTTTGGTCTCTGCGAGGCTCGCGAGCCTACATGTAGCTAGTAGCAGTAGAGCTAGCCCACATATATCTCCAACCCACGCGTGCTCGCGGGCAAAATCTTTCTTTCACCTTGGTATTTTCAAACTTCTCTCAATTTGTTTGTGCTACGGTTGAGATAATGGTTGGTCTATCAGGAGCTCTTGCTCTGTTCGTCCTCGGCGGTGCCGTGCGGGGGTCGCCATGTAAGTTGTATTCAGCCAAGGTATTGGTTCTCAACTCCAGATCAATGCTTATTTCTATTTCTGTTGTGTAGTTGCGGCCACCAACGGTACGATTACTCAACCTCCGACATTGACTACTGGGTCACCGCCTGGTACTACCGCAATTTCGAATGTCACATGCGGCACCATCAGTAACTTTCCTGCGGTTGTTCTTCAACAATATGAAGGCCTAGCCACTAACCCAGCTTTGCAATGTCAATGTCTGGAGCAATTAAACGACTGGTTCAGCACATCGAACCCCCCGACTCGGTTGCTCACAAGGACTATTGGAACAGGTGTCACCGCCTTCACGGAGACAATCACTAGTATCTCGATACTGGAAACGACAGTAGTAACAACTGTTGTAAACGAGGTTGATGTCGCTACAGCAACTGGAAACTTTATTGAGCCTGACCAAAATGAGTGGTATGGGTCTGCGTCATCGCCATGCGTGAGTTTGTATTTGCCATTTTTTGACACGAGTGAGACTAATGGATTTCGTCTAGTGTTATAGCTGTACAATCGGAGCCTCTACAGTAGAAGTCTTTTACTGGGCTGATCGTGCGTTTTGCCAATATCACGTTTCCAAGAAAATTAATCAATGAGCTAACAATGCGTAAGCTACCAAAACAACTTCTGGCTTTGCCCCTGTTACTTCTTTCACATCAAATGGCTATACATTGTAAGCACATCCACTTCATCAAGAAATACTCTTTAGCATTCCTAACGCATTCCACTGCAGCGAGTCTCCTTCGGTGTACATCGGCTTCTCTTCTTTGTCTGCCGTTGATTACTGCGGCGTGGTCGGACAGCCATTTGTTAACATAACGGTTGGATTTGACGCTGATGAACTATCAACTATTATTTTCTCCCCGGTGGCTGGTCAACCAGAAACCGGCACGATTTCACTCACAGACGGTGACACCATCACCACTACCACCGTATTTACATTTTTCACCCCCGTTGGGTCTGCGGCACTCAACACGAAAGATTTAGAAAGGAACTGCTCAACAATCTCTGGGTACACATACATCCCCGGAAACCCTTCCAACGCGCTCAAGTCTTCACGTATGTTTCTATCTGACACGGCCATGTTACTGTTTACTTTCCATCAGACGATGATCATCTTTGCTAACCTGCTCTCACCCAACAGCTGATCCCTGCCACCCCACGATCGTGATTCCGGATCGAGTCAGGAGCTTGGACCCAGCCTGGGCGTCATGTATCAAGGACGGATTCGGCGGGTAAGTGTCTACTTGTCTCTAACTAATTAAGAGCCATTCTCATAACATTTCTTTTGCTTTAGATTCTACGACCCTCCCTCGGCTCTCAGTTCTGTTACTGCCCTGATACCAACATCCCTTCTGCCACCAGCCACCACTACAACTCCCAGCCCACCTAGAACCACGAGTTCTTCTTTGCCAACTTCAACGCCGCCGCCGCCACCTCCTCCTCCCCCAAAGACATCTACTTCAGCCCCTCCCCCTCCCCCTCCCCCGAAGACGACTACTTCAGCTCCGCCACCACCACCACCTCCTCCTCCATCATCTTCATCGCAAGTATCCAGTGCTAGCAAG
>JARFTM010000326.1:0-24280 GCA_030278935.1 Trichoderma polysporum | reverse complement strand
TTGGGGGGGGGGGGGGGGGGGAAACAAAATTTGGGATAAACGAACGATTCATGGGCAAGGACCAAAACAGATTGTGTTTTACGATTTACGATTTAACGACTTCTCATTTAGCATAGGTAGACTTCACTGCACTAGCCTCTGCGTAACGTTTTTTTGCTATATAATTTGTGTCCAGGTGAACACTTTGTGAATGAGTAGTTTTGACTTTCAAGTCTACATGAGACTACTTCCGTCTTTGACTCCGTCTTGACTAGTCCGTATGAACGAGTGCTACTTACTAACTGAGCAGATTCAAGATACATCCAACAAGGCCAGACGCTCAACGAGTTCAATATACATTCGTTAGTACATCACGCTTACTAGATTCCAAGACACAATCTGAACCGACCACCCACGAATTCAACAGTTACGTGCCGTGCCGCAAACAGATTTCAAGACACATTCGTCATAACCGTCCACGGATCCGAAGAATTGCGAATCCGATACTGCGTGAGGAATATCTCGGGCGGCCGCGACCAATCCAGCCTGTCCATCTTAGTCTGCACCAAACCTTGCCAAAAGTCTCGCTTGCTCTCCGGTCGCGTAGGCCAGTAGTCAATGGGCGGCGCGGTGCCCTCCCTCTGGGGATCCCACTCGTCCGTCCGGCGCTTCATGACGCGCGCCCATTCGATATCGTGTGTGCCTTCTAGGTCGAGGTGTGCCTCTCCCCAGTCGTTGGTCACGTTTGTCCCGTCGATGAGGTCGGTTAATTCCACTTCGTCGCGTCTATCTAGACAGCTCTGGAAGAAATCTTCGAGTTTCGGGTAGGGGAGGCCTCTGAGGCTGCGGACAATTTTATCAGGCTGGCATTCTAGGTGTACGTCGCTAGAAGGTACGATGACAAAAGTATGTGGGAGACCTCGTATTTGGTATCGTTTATAGGTGTGAATTAAGGACATTACTCGGGCGTGGGGGACAGGGTGTGTAGGAATATATATGGTTGAATATGGGAGCGAGCGGAAGAGTTGGTGAGTTCTGGATACGAGTTCAGTGGGCACGCAGATTTCCCAGTCCTGTAAATCACTGTGTTAGTATCCCAAGTGATCTATTGGTAAACCCTCCTCTATGAGAGAGTTGAAAAGAACAAAGAAGTGGGAGTAGAACAAAAACATACTCGTCTGTCTCTCGCGGCGCCATAGAACTTGAGGGCAGAGATCCCTACACAGAAACACGGTATGTCGTTGGCCTCGAGAATCTGTGTGAGGCGGAGTATATCACCAAGCCCATTGTCGGTGGCGGCCTTGGAGTTTGGGGTAGGACTAAACAAGTGTTTCTGGACGCCGTTTCGCTGGTCGTTGAGCGGCGGAGGAGGGTAGAGAGTGGCTGACATTATTATTATTTTGGGTACAGTTGCGCTTTGGTAGCTAAAAGAAAAGGATTTTTAAAAAAAATTAAAAATTAGCAAAATAGGATAAAGATAGAAAGAGAAGAGAGAAGAGAAGGTAGAGCCGGTCTTCTTATGTTAATGCCAATGAGTTGTGATGAGGCGTAACTGTCATTTGCGGGGGAATGCTCGATAACCTTTACACTTACATCACCGACTGCCTCGCAATTGGACACGGCAAGGCGGACGCCATGTTATTCAATTGATAACAACCCTCAGGCTAATTAAAGAAGTCGATCTTGAAACCCCCATTGAGGTTCTGCTCCGTCCGTGGCTGCACTTGATGGAACCGCCGGAAGGATCAGACCGGGTGGCTGAATGGCTTGGTGTCCAGACAATAGACCCCGTATTTTCGCCTCGTCGGGTCCCCAAATTCCTAGATTCAAGCTCCACCTTTTTTCTTCCAATATACATTGCTTCATATACCTGGCAGCTAATATTAGAAAGCTACGGCTCGGATAGCTTAAGAACCAGGAATGCCATCTCACGATTACGCTCAGATTAATTAGCATATTCAATATAGCTATAGAACGCCTTCATGTATATATATTTAAGTTTGGGTAAAGTGATTAAAGTATTAAAGAAAGATAGAGAGGGCACTGTGGTAGCAGAAACAGAGGCAGCAGCAGAAGCAGCAGCCATAATGGCTCTTATTCTGATGTGTTCAACTCAATGGACTACGTTCATAGAAGGGGATGCCGTTATCACGGTGAGGAAGGAGAAACAAAGTTGAGGCTTCAAGTTCAAATCGCGTCAGCAACCACCATGATTAAGCATGTATAGTTGACATCCACTAGCCCGAAATGCACCATATTGTTTCATTTGTTGTTATGATACTGTCTAGTCAAGATTAAATACGCTATCATAGTCAGTTGTCTTACCCGTTTGAAGCAAAAGATGTATGATTTCCTCCCTCTTCAATTTTTTAGCGAAAGCAATCGGCGATATGCCCATTGCATCTTGTTTGTTGACGTCGACTGCATCCATCTGTAGTATTTGTATGACGACGGCCTCGGTGCCGTATTCAATGGCATGAAATAGCGGTGAACGACCATTCACGTCCCCAGCGTTGATATCGGCGCCTTCGTTTACCAGTACTTGAATAGCGGCAGGCTGATCGATCTCTGCGGCTACATGCAAAGACGTTACTCCACCAGTGACTTCGGCTTTAACATCAGCACCTCTTTCAATTAAGAACCTTAAGATATTGATATGTCCAAATCTGGCAGCTATAAACAAAGGCGTTGCCCCATCCTCGTCTTCGGCTGTGATATCGGCACCTCTTTCGACTAACAGCCTTGCGGCGTCAGTATTTCCAGACATGATAGCCACAGTTAAAGCCGGTACGTCATAGGAAGTTCTTTGGTTTGCATCGGCTCCTCCTTCAACTAACAGCCTTAGAGCGTTGCAGTTTCCCAAGACACAAGCCGCAAGTAAAGGCGTTGCTCTCTCCTTGTATCCGGCATCCACATCAGCGCCCTTGTCCAACAATTGCGGGATCACCTTGTCGTTGAACCAAGTGGCCATGAAGAGGGGGGTTTGGCCGTCTGCATCCGTTGCGTTTACGCTAGAACCCCTCGTCAGTAGAAAATCAACGACGTCGTTATGGCATTTCAAAATGGCCACCACTAAAGGCGTCCACTGGCATTTGGTGCCTTTGGCCTCCAGGTCAGCTCCGGCATTGACCAACAACTCCACAATGGCTGTATGACCTCCTATCACAGCCCAATGCAATGGCATCATACCAGCTTCGCCGTCTGCAATGTTCAAATCGGCCTTGCCCGTCTTGATAATCAGTTCGACGAGGTTCCGTCGGCCAGCTTCGGCGGCCCACGAAAGCAGGGTGCGATAATCGTCGTCCATCTCATCCAGATCCACACAATTCTCTATCAGCTGCTGAATCACGGCATCGCTACCTATTTCGGGCATATAGTGCTTGTTTTCGAAGTTTCTAATCCTGGATTGCCTGTTTACTTCTTTAAACTTGTGAAGCAACTCTATGATTTTTAAACGAGAGAATACTAATCTTTCGTTACCGGGCTTATCGTCGTTGTCAATAGTGCCACCATTCTGGAGTAGTAATTTCATGATGGTTTTTTGACCGGATAATGCAGCTAGAGATAGCGGCGTTCGACCAGCATGATCCTGTGAATTAATCTCGCTTCCTTTGTCAAGAAGTAGCGCGACCACCGCCTCATGCCCTCTTTGGGCAGCATGCAAGAGTGGTGTCCATCCGTTCGAGTCCTTGGCCTCAAGAGCTGCTCCCGCATCAATCAATAGCCTGGCCACGGCTTCGTGACCATGGTAGGAAGCCCACATTAAGGGAGTCTCATTGTTACTGGCTTTTGCGTTTAGGCTGCAACCACGTTCAAGAAGCGATCTTGTTGCTTCCACCATCCCAAAGTATGCAGCCGCGTGGAGTCCTGTCGCGTTCCTTGAGGTTGACTCTTGGCTGTAATTTCGGTGGAATGAGTGCAGCTTCACAGCAAATAGCGCTTGAATCGATGCCTCAACTCTAGTTCGGCTCTCGAGAAAGCGTACGACCTCCTCACTAGATTCCATATCGTGAGAAAGGTGATACATCCAGTGGTCGGCGGCATAATCTAATAATGGAAACGATTCTTTTCTATCTTCAAATTCCTCATCCGATTGACAGAACCCAGATTCGAAAGCTTCAAATGAAAGATATGTAATGCAGCATCTTAAAATGGTCGCATCTGCACCGGGGAACCACCGATTTTGCGTTTGTTCTAAATATTTGTGCGCTGTATAGTGCACCAGTCGAATAATGCCGCTTCTTTCGTCAACAGTAACCAGTCCAACGCAAACAGAGCCTATATCGTTAAGGTCAGGAAAGTCATCGAGGTTTAGCGTAGGCATCCCATCTCGTGTGGCAAGGGCATGTTGAAGCTCCAATGTGGTAATTTCTCTTTTTGCGAATGTAATCCAAGTCAGAACTCGCATTGCGAGGCTTCTGAGACCTTCTTGTTGATAATTGATTCTCTCAATCGCTTGTTCGTACGCATCGGCTAGTATTTCTCTTTTTTGGTCACCACCTTTGCCCTGAGTTTGGAATTTGAAGATGGCCAGTTGCGTGCGTATGTCATTCGCAGTCGTCTTGTCTTGAAGCAAAGTAAGGTAAACTTGGGCCAACAGAAACCTATGATACATCAGTAAGGCCCAGTTTCTCTGAGTATTCTGTAACGTACATCCCATCAACAACTTCAGAAATTCCCGCCTTGATTTCTTCCTTTAGAGTCAAGTCTCTTCGAACGACATAGGGCAATAGCTCCATGCGAGCATCTATAAACTTGGTTATATCGCTCATATCGGCGCGAATCTCCAACTTAACGCTGTTGATATCATTAAACCAATACGTAATCTCTGGAATAGATCTCGAAGTTGCCAATATTCTCATCCGTTGGTTCTTCTGAAAACTGAAGAGTTTGGAAAACAATCGATTGAGACCGGATAACTGGCATTCATCGAGAGCGTCGATAATGATGAAGGTTTCTGAGTACTGTGATATGACGCATTCAAGGTCTATCATAAGCTCCTCAGGTGTCGGCTGCGTCCTTCTTATGGAATGCTGCCTATATAATTCCTTTGTGCTTTCTGGCAAACAATGTCGACCTCCAGCGAGCTGTTTCAGTAGACTCGCAAGTAGTCTCTCGAAATATTGGTCTTCTTGTCGTCTAAAATTGCAGTAGATGAAAGCTATCCCAATCTCAGAGTTGCCTTGAAACTTTGAAGAGAGGTGGCTGATGACCAGCGAGGTTAAGATAGTTTTGCCTACTCCAGGAATACCGTGACAAAACAATACACGGTTAATACCCGTAAGCCAATCCTGGAATTCTTTTTGTCCAAGGAACCAAAGTCCAGTTCCGATTTCACGTTTGTTGCAGTATTCACTGTGTAACAGTCCATAATCTGTGGGTGTAAGCCAGTCGAGTATTTGTTTCTCTTCTTGTCTATCTATCTTCAACTGGACCTGCGCCACGCCTGCTCGTGCGGCAACTACTTCATCGTAAACTAAACCTACCATCAATTCTCTCCGTGTGTGAATTAATGGGGTTATAGTAGCTTACCTTGATTTAAAATAATGTCTCTCACTGGAGGCTCCTTCTCAATCACGGCAGGCTGTATTGACTGCAGACATTCCTTCGTAAATGCGGCTGCTATGTCTGCGGCGTATTCTTGCCAGTGATCATTCTTTCTTGAGTCTGCATAGTCACATACCCCTCGAATGACGAGACACGGGAAGTTGTTCATCACCCCTGCAGCCTCCATCTCAAGACAGAGGACCTGGCCAGGTTCCTGTTGATATCATCTCGAACAGAGCCTTCTTTGATGACCTGGTTTCCAGACGCAATCAATCCGTAATGGATTTTCGGTTCACCAGGTATTCTTTCATCGCCCACTGCATCGGCAGTATTGATGCTTTCGACTCGACCAAGATCTCCACGACCCAGTAGGTAACCCAGTAGGGTCAATATTGCTTGCCAAAGCGTGATGAATAAGGCCCGACACCCGCTATTGATACGCTCCGCATTCTCTGGCTCAAGCAGAGTGTCTCTGAGTCTATCGCTCCATGTATACTTGGCAGCCAGTTTTGGCCAGCTATCCGCAAGCTCTGCAAGAGTCTGAGATATCTTGTGCCCCTTCATCTCATGCTTAGTTTTCAAGGCCGTCAAAGCTGAGAGTAGTACCTTGGGAGGACGGTCCAGCGACCCAGTTCGCTTAAAGCCACCTCTAGTAGCCTTACCAAGATCCCATTGAACGACCCCTGGATACTCCCCAACGGGCCTACTGACAACGACATCACCCAGTCGAACGTGTGGTGGGATACCGCCGCCAATTCCGACCATGAGACCGAACCTAATTGATGGAAAAGTGTTGACCATCTGCGTCACGACGTTCGCAGCTGGGTTATTTCCTATCTCGCCTTCGGGTAAACAGACCAAAACAACATTATGCTTCCCGATGGCCCCTAGGGTATAAGAGTTGTGGTCATTGGGATTGCATACGGGAAGAGCATCGTGCTCCTCGTCTAGTATTGCTGTCGCAGCCGTCAACTCCTTTGATAACGCACAGATCCATCCGACGCTGTAATCATTGTGACTCAAAAGCCTAGCCGTCATGGTACATCTTTGGGCGAATATGACAAAAAGGTATCAGCGTGGTGAAAGTGCTGTTTATTATGCTCAAATCCATGTGCCATCGATCGGGCTGTGGTTATTTATCGGGCTGTGGCCCAACCAACCAACCATTACCTCAATACCTGAAGCTACCCCCTGCTTAGTATATATGCCACTCTGAAGTTAGTACCTACTAAGTCCCCAGTAACGGCCACGACAAGGCAGACACGGCTACGACAAGGCAGACACCTTTAATATTTCACTTTACATGATTCAACCAGAGTAGTAAATTGCGATTCAACCAGAGTAACAAATTCAATAGATTCTTCAACCAAACTACTACTAGCCTAGTATGTAACAACACCAATAACAACCTGAAACAGTAACTAATAATAGCAAGAATACCCAAACTGACAGCTCCGACCAAACAAGCAAATTCCCATGATAGCCACGTTGTCGTATCGATCCATTGAAAGAAGTATAAAAAAAGGAATTTCCTCGTCTAAAGGGCAAAATGATTCAAAGTCCCGACCATCCCTCTTCTGTTTCTGTTTGACTTTCTTCCTCTCATCTTTTTCAGAAATCCCATGAGAAGAAACAAAAGGATGAGCACCAGGCCAATACCCAAGAAATAAAAAAGGAAAAGGTTGCTCTGAATTCTCCAACTTTGATACTCCGTGTTTCCATGCCCATCAAGATCAACAGCCATCCAGTTCATGCAGACATATAATATATTAGAAAAAGAGAAGAAGGAAAAAAATAGAAGAAAGCCAATATCCATAGTGACCATGCAGCTGAAGAAATGAACGCCAAAACGTGTATTATCTTCTTTGTCCTTTGTCCGGGGCGAATTGGCTCCCTTGGCCCTGGACAACCACCGTAAGAGTGTAAGTAGCAACTCCATTTGACAGACCAGGGAAAAAAAAGTGGTGTGCAGCATTTGCATGCTGTAGACGGGTTCTATGAAGGACGCTGGAGGTGAAACAGATAAAGGTCGAAAGAACAAGAGATCATTAACAGAAACTAAGAAAGAAGAAGAAGAAGCAACTATAAAAAGAACAAGAACAAGAAACGGGGATATAAGGATATCAAAACTTGAAGCCATCTTGAAGCCGTATCAGAAACGTTTCCCAGTATTCCAATCAAAATGCAGCGCTGCCGAAACCAAATGCCTCCACTACCCATTTCTTTTTTTTGTTCGCTTTTTGATTTTCGCTTTTATAAAGCAACAGAGAAGTAGAAGGAAGTTCGTGAAAATGTTTTTTTCCTAGTCCATTTGAAGAGCCAAGCCAGCTTGAAAGAGAAGAGTAGAAGAAATAGCATGTAACGGGCAAAACAACAGGTGTTCTTTTTCGCATCCAAAATCATGTAGAGAAAACGAAGAGGGGGGGAATCAAAAAAACCAAAAAAAATCACACCCAATCAAAGACCAACCCCGGTGAAGCCAACGCCGTTGTCCGCCCTTTCTCTTGTCCCATCTCGTTACTCCAAGATGAGAAAAGGCCTTGATTGACAGCGATGCGATGCGATGCGATGCGATGTGACCAAAAGAGTCCAGGTGTAAAAAGAAATATCAGAGGAAAAAAGGAAAAGAAAGCAAAAATAAACTCGTTGCGCCCCCTTCGATCCTTAACCCTGATGCCAGTTCAAGTTTATCGTAGTATCCAAAAGATGCCCCTGTGGCTTGGAGTAGCCCCCAAAAAAGAGAAAAATAGCAAGAGAATAGAAGAAGACAAAGAGGAAGAATAAGACGAGAAGAAAAAGACACTCTTAACCCCCAAAAGTAATGTATCACATTAAGCAAAAGGCGTGTGAGGCTTTGGCATGCTCACCCCGTTGATGTAAAATGGTGTATTGCGGGAAGAGCTAGGGCCGCTAAAACCAACCATAGCGCCGTTGCTGCCGTTGGGAGTATATGAAGAATAGGCGCCTTGCTGGTGCTGATTATTGACGTTGCTTGGCATGTTTGTGCTATGAATATTTCGAAGGCTCGTAATGTCGTGGCCGCCGCCATAGTTGGCGCCTCGTCCGCCAAGGCCAGGTGGTGCAGACAGGCCTGGTGGAGGGCCGTTGGCCGCTGTGAAGCCGTTGGGCACGTTGGACGCGGGCACTCCGTTCATGGGAGACATGTTTGTCTGAGAGGCTTGTGACGGAGGCTGGCCGGAGCGAACGCCAAGCGGGTTCTTGGAAAAGCTCAGGCGGATACCACCCTTGGTACTGTTGTGCAAGACCTGTCCATACAACTCGTGCAGTGTCTTGGTGGCGAAGGAAATGTCTTCAAACTCGACGAAGCACATTGGCCCATTCTGCTTGGTCCGAAAGCAAAGCCTCTTGTAGCCCCGTTGCTTGGAGAACATGGCCTTGAGCTCTTCCTCAGACGTATCGATAGGCAGGTTGCCGACATAAAGAGTGTTGCACGGAGGATTCTGATCCGCAGGGTTGACAGGGGGGAAATTGGGCCTTCCGTACGGCACTGATTGATTCGGCTGCTGCGGCTTGTCTTGCTGCTGCGGTTTCGGCTGGTGAGATTGCTGCTGCAATAGCTGCTGCGTCTCCGGCTTGTCTTGCTGATGCTGCTGCAGCTGTGATCGCTGCTGTTGCTGCTGTGATCGCTGCTGCTGTTGCGGTTGCTGCTGTTGCGGCATTTGCTGTGGCATTTGAGAGAGTGGGTGATGCTGCTGTTGGGGTTGTGGCTGCTGCTGCTGCTGTCCCATTCTCATGTAGCCATTGCTGCCGTTGACCGGAGAAGACAGGGTCGGGAGGTAGGGCGGCATTGACGAAGCGTTCGTATTGATAGAAAGGCCCGCCATTTGGTTGGTGGGAATCTGAGGAGCAGTAGCTCTGCGCTGGGCAGGGTTTTCTGCGTAGGCGATGGGATCTCTCAGGAGTTCACTATCGTCGTCATCGCCAAGCTCATTGTTGATCATGTACTTACCCAGCCGGCCAGACAACTCGTTAGCGAGATGGTTGCCAATAGGCGACTGGGGGTTGAACAGATTCTTGTAATGGTTTCCGGCCTCTGTATCCGGAGCAGCAAGATCCTGATGAGGAGGAACAGCACCAAAGAAACGGCCCCTCATTGTTGGCGACATTGCGTCGTGAGACGGAAATCCATTGCCAAGGCCCGGCTGTGGACGAGCGACTGTTGCCATAAAGGGGTCAGGGTTGGACGCGCCATTTTGGTTGGCTAATGGGACAGGATTGGGCGTCAGTCTGATCGGTGACGGATAGGTAGACGAGGACAAAATGTCGACAAGCATATTGCCATTGTTGTTGATGTTGCCGCGGCCGTTCAGCATAGTCTGGGCTTCAACCGCGCCACTAAGGGTTTGGAAGTGCAGGAGAGCGGAGCGGTAGCGCGCGTCTTCAGAACTGTTAGGGCCCAAGAGCTCGATGCTGGTGAGCTCATTTGAAAAGACGAGCATGAGCCGCAGGGCTTCCTCCGTCGTATTGGCCGACAAGCGCCGGATCAGCACGCGCACAGGCGGCGGCGGAGTGAACAAATCAAACATGTGCCTGGACGGCTCGCCTCCAAATCGCGGGTTGCCGGTCGCGCCGTTGGGACCAAAAGAAGGGGCCTGTGGTGGAGGATGGCCTCTCAAGGTCGCGCGGACAGACTGCGCCGCCGGACCAGGGCCGGCAGGGTTAGGAGCAAAGTTCATGGCAGCAAGAAGACCTCGGTCAAGGGAGTCGGGTATTTGCATCTGTCCAGATGGCACGCCGGGCCAGTTGTCGGGGAGGTGCGCCCACGCGGAGGACGTCGGTGGCGATGCTAGCAGTGACGGCGGCGGATGGTTTCTACTCGGATCGCCGTTCATAGCCGGGCAATCAGTATGCGAGCGTAGTGAGAGCAGTAGTAAAGATAGTGACGATATGGCGATGGCAGCGGAGCCAGACGGTTTGTAACGGTGAAATCGAGGACGAAAAAGACGAGGGTCGAAGAGAGAGAGGGGGGAGAGGCGATTTAAATAAGAATAACGGTGGTGACGATGACGATATAGCCCAGGCGATGATGATTCCAAGAAAGAGAAGATGACGGATTCGAGAAATTCTGTGCGCGGTCGCAAGGGGTATTATGTATAATGCTGATGATGCTGATGATGCGACGATGCGACTATACGACTATACGACTATGCGACGATGGAAGCCAAAAAAGCCCGTTGGGGGGGATTCTGCTAATGCGACAACTAGACGCGGCCGGTGATCGGGATTCGAGCAAAGTTCCGACGATGACGCCAAAAGGAAATAAACCACAAAGGAAGAGATGCGCCAGGGGAGAAAGGCCGCGATGAGGCTGGGGCTGGGCGACGCTCGGCTGGCGGGACGAGGTTGATGATATAGCGAAGTTGGCCTAAACTTTTGGCGTTTTGGTTGGGATTAGTGAGGTGGTGATGGATTTGGATGCAGGTGCAGTTCGCATATTTTCTCCTCTGTCCGGGCCTTGGCTTTTGGGCCTCTGGGGCTTTTTTGGGGGGGTGGAAAGAGGGGGGGGGGAAGCCGCAGCTGCAGCCGGGAGAAAAAAAGGTGGAGAGAGACACCCAGGGCAGAAGAGAAGACAAAAAAAAGAGGCTTGCAGGAGATGAAGAGGGAAATGCTGCCTAGCACCGATTATTAGCGAGAGACCTGCGTATGGAGATGGGGGCGCTCTTTCGGAGCTGCTTCCAGGGAGGATTTTTCTTCTCTTTTTGGCGCTGGGCGGGCTAGTGCGCTAGGCTGGATGTTTTGGAGGGTTGGATGGGGGCTAGTGCGCTAAGAGGGAGGGAGAGAGTTTGAGGGCTCAGCGGCTTTGGCGGGTTCAGGCAGAGTCAGTTTGTCAGTCCAGCGACAAAATGCCCTAGAAAGGGCTCCTGGAGGGTGGCTTTCTTGAAGCCAGAGCCAGAGCCAGAGCACAGAAGGGGGGGGGGGGCCAAACTTGCGCGTCCACGGCCTTCCACTGGCTGCGTGTGTCAGAGCCAGCCCAGCCAATCGGGGGAGCGGCGCAGCATGTCCCGGCGACGCTTGAGGGTACCTGCACATGTGCCACGGTTGAGTACCGGCCCTGTTTTTTTGGCCAGCGTTTCGTCAGCATGCCTGTCGCCGCAGTACCAGGACTTGCGTACCTTGCAGGTAGTTCCCAGCTGCTGGGGACCGCCATTGGAGCTAGTGGGCGTGTCTTGGGGCTAAAATGACGCCAGCAGCTATTCCGGCCAGAAATGCTAATCAAGCGGTTTTTTCTGCCGTGGGCTTTGATCCTGTGACGCGACAAGAAACCTTGTTGCTATCAAGCGCTGAGAGAAGGGGGTGTGTGTAAGTACGAGACAAGCTACAGCGAGGCTCTTCATCAAATCTTGATTATATAAGACAGACGAGTGGGATGCGCCCAGTACTCTCGTATTATCACGATCGTGAAAAATAACACCCTTTAAGGTGAAAAAAGGATGAAGAAAAAAGGGGGGGGTGTGCAAGTGACGACGAAAGATAAAACAAAACATTCATCTCTCTGCCACGGAGACAGCCGACTCCCTTTTTTTCCCAGTCTTCTTGAATTTTCCTTTTTGTTTCCCTGCTTCGTTTCCAACGTCAGTCAGACAAGGGAGTTGGTTGGTCGTTCTCCTCCCTAGTGTTCACACTTTTACATTCCGCGCCCTGGATCAACCTCATGTACACCCTGTATTGGTGGCTTCCAATCAAATAAGCCGAAGAAGAAGAAAGAAGAAGAAACTTTTCTTCACGCTTTCAACCCCTAGCGGCTATGACCGGCCGCACCCGTGTCGCAAGGCTAATATCGAGACATTGTCGAGTTGCGCTGCACTGCAGGCCTGACTGATGCACCCCAAGATCACTATCAAGCTCTGGGGACGACTACAAGCTGTACTGTAGCTCTTCACTTACGCCGCGCTCGTATTTACGGGTCTTAGTCATACTCGCAAAACGTCCATGATGAGCTCAAGTACCAGTCCGCAGCACGCTTTTTGCGCCGTTTGCGTGCTTGCAAGCGCCGCAATCAGGTTAATTCAAGCGCCCGTGTGCTACTAGCACTACTCCCAGGCCGGGAGGGCCAAGGCGGCTTGGCCAGCCTGTCCTCTTCACCTCCGTACTCGTACTCTGAATGAAAGCCAGGGCATCCCGTCCAGGGAGTTTTATCGTGCCAGAGCACAAGAGTGAGCACCAATAACACGCCCAGCACACTCGATAGAGGCAGTCCCGCAAAGGGTCAAAAGTGTGTGTGGGGTGTCTGATTGGTCCACAAAATAGCTAGCACGAGTTGCTCGTTATTAGGTAGCACTAGCACCAGCACGCTCTCCGTACTATGGAGCCCGTGTTCTTCGTCAAGTGTTCGTAAGTGTAGGCAGTAGCAGCGAGATAGTCGGCCGGCTTTTGCCAGGCAACAAGCGCCGTACGGAGTGTCTCGTGAGGCGGTGGTGCTCGGGAGGAGTGCCCACGGCGTTTACTGCGACCCGTACGAAGTCCTCGTACGTAGTGCTAGTGTTCCTGTAGCATGGACCTTATTAGACCTTGTTTGTAGGCACTGCTACCCCTCCAGCTCGCCGACAGGGGCCTGAGAGAGACCCGGCGAATGCACCATTGGTGTGCAACACTAAGATAGCATACTACAAGGTACGGAGTAGTAGCGTGCCTATCATCTGGAACAAACTGCACTTGTTTTTGTCTCACTTGACATTTCTAGAACTTTGGCAGGATCCCTGATGCGATGTCCGAGTAGTACTACTGGTACTACTGCCTGTATGTAGTACGACTTAGTACTGTAGGTGATGGTGGTGATGGTAGTGGTGGATACCTTGGAGCGTCAGTTTGTACTTGTACTGGTTGGTAGTAGCGATGATGGATTTTGACACTCAGTGAGCCATACCAGCACAAACAAGGAGACACAAGGAACTTCTTTTTGTTCCTTTTTTTCTTTTCAACTTGCAGCACCCATCACGGCTGCTGTGGTATCATTGCCCCGGTCGCTGCATGCACTGTAACACACCTTGTGCGGGAGACAGGCATAGGAAGTAGACCTTGACAGGTATGCAGGCGGGTGGCATTCTCGAGTCGAGATTAGTCTTCTGCCACGCGCCGATTCGTCCCGTTTGTAATCCGTACGACCCTTTTTCTGATGGCGTCCCTGGCCGCGACAGTTGTGAAGCAAGGCAGTGTTGAATGGAAGAAATCTGCAAATAGTATCATTTTCTAATACGTGTACCTACTACAGTAGGCCTAGAAGCTGAGAACGTAGAGAGGTTTGAACGCTGCCAATAATATGTTGCAAGGTGTTTGTATTTCTCTGCGTTTTCCGACTGACTCGATCAAGGAGACCAGCCAAGAGATTCCCATACCAGATGCCAAAAACGAGAATTGCCGCAATCTCTGCTGCAGCCAACGACGATGTCCTCGTATCGTATCCTACCCAAGATTCGGCATTGCTCATGACCATCTTTTAGCTCAGACACACGCACGTGCAAATTGCCCATTGGTGGGGCTATCTGCAATGGGGTCGCTGCCGACCCTGCAGTACGTCCTAAGCCTCGGAGTCGCAAGTCGCGCTAGAGGTACCACTCCGTACTAAGGTACTCCATATAGATTACAGATTACGGGGAGCCCCAAGCCAGCCAACCACCGCCCGCTCTCGGCACACACTAGCAAGGCAGCTTATGCATGTCAAAATTGCTACCCTCTTCTAAATGCCAAAGTGGCTGCCATCATTGGACGCGCGTGCGACGGGTCCCCCAGTCGCTTCTCATTTCTTCATCTTCCTTTGTGGACGCCATCTGCTGCAGAGAGGGGGAAGATCATGCCCTAACGAAGCTCGCCAGTGCCCATCACACCACTCGAGGCCGCCGGCGCTTGTCCCTGACTGGGACTCTGCTCATCAGGAACCCGGCATTGAGGCTGTCGGCAAGGCGCAGGGGTTATGCGAAAATGGATCGGTCGAGCATCGGTCGAGTATCGTTGTACGGTATTATTACTCCGTACTCTTTCTTACTACCTAGTATTCCTGCTTCGATTGCTACCAGAGTAATACTCCAGACCTGCTAACTGACTACTATAGCACCAGGGAAGTGTCTGCGACCCACCAGCGACTAAATCTGTCATCGAAACGGACCACACGGTCGCAGCAGTGGTCCGCTACCTTATAGACAAGTCTACGAGGGGTGGCTAAGCTTAGGAAAGCATAGCACAACCTAGAGAGAGCTAGCCGTTCCGTCCACAAATAACGGCAGAGTGCAAAATCGTGCTAGCGATGGCAAGATTTCGTGGTGGACAGCAGCTTTTGGACACACAGTTTCTACTGCTACTGCTACTGCTACTGCTACTTCGTACTCTCTAGACCAAACTATTGATTACCGCCGATTATTGGGGTATCTGAGCTGAAATGGTCTAGGTAGAACACAGAGGTGAGAATGATAAGCATCCGATACCAAAACTTCTGTAATTCCGCTCCAGGATGATGGGCTAATATCTTACAGGCACTACTTGCACTACTCCATACGGAACAAATCTACGCAGTAGTGCAGTGGATTTAGCAGCAACATCGATGCAACTCCACTTTCCGTCGTGTAAAGCACGGGAGCTGTCCGCACTCTCCCTATTGCGCAGCAGATCGATTGGAAAGCAGTCAAAAAAAAATCCACAGGCGGGGGGTCAGGCGAGCTGAGGCTCCAAGACATGGGATATGATCCACCTTTGTCCGTCCTTGTACGTTTATTTCTCTGGGGATGGGGGACTTTGATCGACGCGTTTGATAGTGTGCAAAAAAACACTTAGTACTCGAACACAACACTTGTAGCTGGTTTCTTCTCCACGCTCTAGCTTGCGATAACCTCATAGGGCTGGAAATGGAGATGGTGGACACGCCATCTCCCTGAAATAGCACTACTAACCCCACGCTGAAAAATAGAAGGCTACAATATTTCGACATACAAGTTCACCGACTGCATCTACTGGTACTACTACTACTACTAGGGACTGGGGAAATACCAGCAATATTTTCTCTCGTGCTCCATACCAGTCATAAGTTGTTTTGATATTCCTGTATAGGCCAACCTACATTGTTGAGGTACTCTATAGCTACTAGGTACCTCTAATCTGCGGAGATACACACGTTAAATCAGGTACTGCCTTGAAGGAACAATTTCATGATGCAATTACCCTAGGTGTTTGCGCTGCATTAGGCAGCGCTTATATATACTTGTCCCAACAGCATCATCTGATTGCTACAGCAGGTACTCACATGCGGTCTTTGGTAGCAGATAATTCCCAGGAATTTCACCTATTCCGTGGTCACGCGGTCGGACCATCGCGTCCTTCCTTCCATCTTATCAGCACCTTTCTTCACCGTAACAAACTGAACCCAAGTCTTTTTCTCTCCTCACCTCAGCTTTTTTTTTTCTTTTCACTTTTCTCTTTTCCCATAAACATTCTCCTCTTGTCCTATTTCTACACTTGACCAATGTTCCCCGCTTACTTGCCATGATAAGAATTTGCCCATCCAGCAAAATCCAACGCGCATTGATTGCTGAGCTGAATCTGGAAGTGCGCCGAGGCTGTACATTTAATGGGCCTTTTCTTTTCTCTCCCTCCCACCCCTTGTAGCGATGCTACTGCGTACTGTTATTCCTTACTAATAACCCATTGTCTATCTAGGATACCATACCCGAATTTCTCTGAGTGCCCAACCATTGCAGCCGATGTAAGACAGGCAGCCTGGACTTGTCATGGCATCCGGCGCGCCGAATCCTCAGCCTTCGATTTCGTTGATGGCTTAGCTCGTCGTTTCTCAGTCCCATCCACTCCCGGGATTCTTGGCAGCTTGCCATACATATTCATGCTGAGGAGCCCCCTTGTACCAGTGCTATCGTGTCGCTTTAACCTCTTCTGCCTTGCCTACAGCGCTTCCTCCAGTTGGGTCTTCGCTCCTTTTTAGCTGCTACAAGCTCATCCCGATCCGCATCTTCTCTCTTCTTGTCACATGTGCATCCTGGCTCTCGGTCAAGCCAGAGATGGGAATCAACTACTAAAGCCATAGCCTCTGCCGAGATCTTGATCACTTTAATACCCTTGACCGACTAAGTGACATCTCCTCTAAACCCAAATGGGCTGCATATGCCATCTCCCATCCCACACGAGAGAGGAATACGCCGACGTCCAAAGCAATACTTTGTATGGAATACCTCAAGTCTCTTTACCTAGCCCCTAGCACGTCTCGTTAGAGGTCTACTTCGTACTGACGAGCACATTCCCAGCCGTGGGCCCTCCTCGCGAGATAAGTCATTGGTCATAGCTGGAAGCAGGCGACGCGCTACTGTGTGTCAGCCCATGCCTATCACATTTTTGCTTCTCGCATCCACACACACTCCATGACGGGATCAATCCCGTAAGGGTATCGGTTACCTGTACCACCAAGCGGATGGATACAGAAGGATGAAAGTGGGTTACTTCGCTGGCCTTCTCTAGGCTCGTAGAGGTTGTGTCTCGGCCAGTGGCCGACAGATTGGAGTCCCCCTTTCGGTGTACCAAAGATTTGGCGAGTGCCATCAATAAAACACAGAATATTGTATCTGAACATTGGACCATTGTCGGCAAAACCGGTACAAGAAACTACCCGTGGCTGGTTTGATTAGCGAAATTCAGGAAAGAGGCAAACCGTACAGCTCTCTGTTTAGCATTACAATGCTAACATGCTCAACCTTTGTCTTTGTCTGATAATAGCCTATGAGAAAATAGGGGGAGTCATCCATGGCATGTACACAAAGCACTCTGGCTCCAAATATCCTCCCATGCATCCCACAAAGCTTCAGTCCGTCTAGAGGCGTTCTACCCACCGCCTTTCTTGACTTGGCAGCAAGTTGGTGTAATGATGGCTAGGCATCCATCACCTCCATCATGCACGACGGCAAAGTTGGTCGTTAGGTCCGATCCGACTTGCAGCCACGCGGGCAGCGCTGCTTCAAAAGAGAGCCACGCGTGACCACAGACCATCCGCGTGAGGCAGCGAATGCATTAGCAACTCTTCGGCATTAATCCTATTAGTCGAGCTCCTCTTCTTAAAAGCATGCACCTTTCTCAAGTACTTTATCGCATTTAGTCAGTCACTGCGGCCCGTGCCCAGGTGCCACCGATGCCTATTTTTTTTTAAGCATTTGGCGTTCTGGTATTACTATCATTACTATCACTTCGTCAGCCCCTGAGGGGGATAAGCCGGAACAGGTGTCATCTAGTCGGCCAATTACACCTGGCATACCAGCAGCATATAATATCTGTTTCGTGGATTTTAGCTGCCTGATCATTCCAGTACCACTGCCTCGTGACGATGCGACGTTGAATACTACCTCCTCCCTCCCCCTCCTCTCTCTCTCTCTCTGCCTCTCTGCCTCTCTCTTCGTGAAACTATCGCCATCATATATGGTGGTAGAGTCTCAAAATCGCCCGTTTCTTGCTGTTTTGTTTTTTTAACAGCCTGAGGCAAATATCTCGACCCAGGCCAATATTGTGCCGGCTTGTCTTGTAGCCATGACTCTCAGGGGGCTATTCGTCTGAGAGACAAAACCATTACTCTTGACACTCCTGTCATAGATATTTGTGCTGCAGCCGCTAGCTAAAAACTCATGGGCCACTGATGGGCGCAGAGAGAGCAGGTTCGGTCCTTTTGAACGTCGATAGCACTACGATTATCTGCCAACGCCATCATATACTAGTTTGGATGAGCCCGTGGCTACTACCACTACAAGAGAGTATCTTCGATAACCAACATTCGGCTACCCCCCGCAAGGTCAAGTGGCCAGCCCAAATCGGGTGTCTTGTGTTAATGATGGCCATATCTCTTCTTCCTGTTGAGAGCGATTCTTGCCGCCAGGATCGAACAACACTTTTGATCTATCTAATTTGTCGCGAGCTGATGAACCCCTCCCTACACTCGATATTTCTTTCCAAAGTCTCATCTGCTATGTATTGCTTCCAAAACCGCAGCGTTCCCCTTTCTTCATCGGTTTTCGTCATTGGCCTAAAATACAGCGCCTCCTCTGATATGTCTGTTCCACTTGTCGCAAAACAGTGACAGTATACACTCTGTACGCTCCCTTGCTGTCCGTTCTAGACCCATTTACTCCTACTATATCTGTAGCGAACTTACTTCGCTGGCGATATTGCAATAAGAGCCGTGGCTGTTTCGCCAGATATGACCTCTCATCTTCTTTATGTGTCCGATCTCATCTTACGTTCTAAATACTGTCCTTCATATCGTCTCTTAACCACACCGGGACAGAATCTTCCAGGTTTATGACTCTTCTCTTCCGGAAATTGACCAGCAAAACGTCTGTGTCTTGCAATTTGTCACATTGGAAAGCGATACAAATGTACAGCGTACAACCACAAGCTGTAAGCTGTCCACTGCTCGAGAAATGCAATGCACGACTGGAGAAAATAATACTTGCTTTATCAACCATCTCACTCTGGTGTATGGTCACACAAGGGCTGTGTGAAGTATATACGCAGGCATGTTCCTGTATACTCCGTATACATGGCTGGATAGATGATGCAACAAGATGAACCAGCTGACCTCCACGGGGCGCATTATTGACTCACCAAAGCGTATTGCTCGTGGCACTACGGCAACAATCGGTAAGTTGTTTTACTTACTCATGGTCTTGATTTCCTCTAGACTCTGTGAAATTCTAACTCCTTTTATCCTTGCTTCATTTTTTTGGTGAAGTCTTTTCACCTCGTGCCGGAAGAAAAATCTGCAGCAGACAGAAATAGCCTAACATGCGCGGAGCCTTGACATCCTATGGCTTCTTCCAAATCATGTCATCTGAGTATTGCTGTCAAACCTGTTCTGAGACCACGATGCCAAGTATGACGATACCTCAGCGATTGATTGGGTCTGCCCAACCTTGATTTGAGACAAGTCGACGCCCTTTATATTAGTATGCTACCTCCGACAAAGGCTCAAGCGCTATTCCCGCTTGAATCCTCCTTGCAGCAAGAAGTCATGCCGATACCATCTAGCAAGCTACGCCATAAACTGTTTCGCACCTGTACGAGTATTTCGAACCAAGGACGCGCTGTGAGTCACCCTGGTGTCTTCTCAATCGTACCCCTTAATGTTTGTAAGTGATTGTCGCTAGCATGCGTTGATTGAGTTTACTAAAGGTTAACCAGGAGCGATTGTCAGTGTATAGTTCGTATATAATGACAAATAACTCTCGTCACTAACATCAAGAAGAAACATCTTCGGTCTGGTGGTCTAGCGGTATGATTCTCGCTTAGGGTAAACCCTACAGCTTTGTTTGCGAGAGGTCCCGGGTTCAATCCCCGGCCAGACCCCTCATTTTTCCCAATGCAAAATTCTTTTTACTTTTGTTTCTTTCTTCTTTCTGCCTCTTCTTTTTTATTTATTTCATTTACAGAGAGAGGGTCCTTTTTCTTCTTGTCTATCTCCTTATTACCCACCCATATACATCTTTACTAGGTGCTCGTCTCCAACTTCTTCACAACTCAACCGCCAGAACATCAACAGAGCAATCTTTACGCCATCCATGTAGACTGAAAGAAAATGAACGCTACGCTGAATCAGGTGCAAGACGTGCGTCTATCTTCAATTGCCTAGAATTGCTTGGCCGTTAAGGAATAAATGAAAGTGCTGCAACTTCTTGAGGTACGTAATCTACTCTACTATTTATTGATGCCGTTCCGTGCTCACGTGAGTATGTATGCTTCTATTGTGTCAACCTCCATCCCGAGTCTTGCCCGTCCAGGTCTATTAATGCCGCCGATGTCTTCTACCATGTCCCCCGCCTCTCCCGGAGTTCCAGTCCATTCTTCTAGTACTTAAGAAATGAAAGACAAAGGTCAAGTAAGCAGCTAGCCTCGTGTTGCTTCAAGATCAAGTTACTTATAGGATGCCGGCGAGCTTGCAGCATTCTGCCGCGAAATGGGACAAAAATGATCTGCAGTCTTCCAAATTTGCTTGGATTCGATCGAGCCTGGGTTCCAAGTCCCTTGTCATCATACACACCAAAAGGCTAATCGTCGCGAGAGTCGGGTCAATACCGTTTGAGGGCCTAGCGCTCAGTCATGCCTAAACTTTTTTTCCGCTTTGCTCAACAGCAAACGCAATCAAAATATCCGGGTATATTATACTTGCAGTCCATCTGATACAAGAGTTCCTCCGCTTGTTGGTGTCCCTGACAAACTTTTATGTTCTCTCTCAAGCCAGTATTGGCGTAATTGGTTATTAAGAGTGAAAAAGAAAACCAATTACAAAATCACACATCGCGGGTGAGTGCTATCGCGGAACTTGGAGCGCAGCCTGCTTTTGCTGTTGGAGCTCTTCAGCGCATCAATCTTCGAACTCTCATCGGGATCTGCCGTCTCATCTTCCTTGCGGAGCATTTGGCGACAGAGATCGATGAACACTTCATCAACGTTGGCTAGTTAATGGTTAGCCAAAAGCGCCAGCTAGATGCAGATTTAGGAGGGCAAGGCCAGGTTTGATATGGTAGATAGTTTGACAGGGCACGTTGGCAGGCAGCGGAAACAAACTTACTTCGTGTTCTGGCACTGGCCTCGTAATACGGAGCTCCCCATTTTTGGGAGACGGCGAAGCCCTTGGCGCGAGGAATGACTCTCCCTTCTTCCAAATCGGCCTTGTTGCCAACAATCACCATGGGAACACTCTCCTCATCCTTGATGCGAAGAATTTCTTCTCTCAGGCCCTCCAGCTCGTTAAGCGACGAGGGTGACGTGATGCTGAAAACAAGCAGGAAACCTTGGCCGGTTTTCATGTACAAGTCTCTCATGGCCACTACTCGCGCGTTAGCTGGCAGTGTTTTGGAAGAAGAAGATAGAAGTCCCATACCAAACTGTTCGGTACCAGCAGTGTCGAGGCTATCGTCTCAATATCAGAACATGGCCAAGCGTGATCAAGGCACGCACGCAGCAATGGAAACTTACATCTCTAGGATAACTTGCCGGCCCTGGAGAGAGAGCGAAACTCAAATATTAGACAATTGCCCCAATGATACACAGACACAAATCATTTCGAGCATATTCAAAGACTTACGTCGACCTGGACTTGAGTGCGATAAGAATCTTCAATGGTGGGATCATAGCTCTCGATCCATTCGTTATGAACAAACTGGGCTTCTCAAATGTTAGCCATGGAGATCCGGGCTGATGGTTGGAATCACACAAATCATATCCAGTCAGGTAACTCACCAGTGAGGCAGCTTTTGCCGACACCTCCTGAACAAGAGAGTTAGCGACGTGAGACGTTGATTTGGCTCGGAAACTATTGGCCATGACAAACCTGCACCAAGAACAACCACGTGCAGCTCACGACTAAAGGGAGAGAAACAAGATTGTCAGTCAGAGGATCCTTGGCAACGGCTGTAGAGAATACCAAGAAGTGATGGATATGGCCACCACATGTCAATTGAGTGCTGTAGGGTTGTGATTTTACCTCGACGATGAGAAGGGGCCTCGCGGTGCCATGGCTGGTGTGGTTTATGGCGCAATGAGGCCTAAAAAATATGGGGCTTATAAAGGAGACACAGAGAGCTGCTGTGTAACAACCGGCTGCGTTTGCACCTTTGATTAAGCTTCTTTTTGATGCTGCGCGCAGGCTGTATAAAGCTTTGAGGAACGGCCCGGCGATTGTACTCTGTGAAACACGAAGCTGTCGATGAGACAAATTTGGGGACTGTTCGTCTCGCGTAGCCGCAGACGCTGCAAGTTCCGGGGTATAAAAAGCCGACCAATCGTACCACTGAGCGAAGGTGAGACGGCTGAGGGCACAGCGAGTATGGGACAGGGCGACAAACCAAAGGCAATGACAGCAAAAGGAGAGGGATAAAAACAGACAAGACGTCGGTCGTGTTGCAATGGCTCGGGTGAGTAATCGATCAGATAATGTCACTGTTAAGAACAAGCCGGAAAAATTGCACCGTCGTGGGGGCGGTGAATGGCGGTTATATTGCAAAAGTACTTGCAGTGACAGAGCGGAACCGCAAAATGACGGGGATTGTGAGGATCTCGGCCGTCGACTGATGTGGCTGCTAGGCTGGGAAATGTCGAGTTGCAGCACTAAAACGGGCTTTGTAGAGCGGGGGGGTCTTTTTTTTCTAAGCGAAGAAAAGAGAGATCAAAGTAGTAGAAGCTGTGGCTGCGTATGTAGGATAGTATTCTCTCCTGGTCTCGTTTACTCACAATGATCTGTCGCTTTTTCTTTGATTCTTTGATTCTTTTTTCTTTGTTCCCTGTGTAGTTGTCTGAGGATAGTGTAACAATATGATGGAAAGAAATTGATGACGAAAATACAATGCCAAATGTATTAATGTCAAATCGTGCGTGCTTTAGGGAAGGGGGAGATGACTAGAAGGAGAATAGCGCCGTGACTGGGTAGGATGCAGTTGGTTGGAGTAGTTGCAGATGAGCGTTTGAGGATAATTGGAATGGCGAATATTGGCGGGAAGGATTGCTGCGGCTACGTCAGAAGGCGTTAGTTAGTCAGGATGCCGGGTAAAGATGAAGGGAAATGCAAGTTATGCTTGCAAAAGAGATTTGCCAGGGGATGAAGAGAAATAGGAGGAGGAAAAAAGGAAGAGGGAAAAAAAGGGGTTTTCGTTGATCAGGCTTGAACAGGAAAGGAGCACGGGCTTCGCTTCGCTTTTGTAGAAGGGCAGGTGCGAAGCAGCGCGAGGAAGGAGGCTACCTACTAGTAATCCAAGACGACTAGTCTTAGGTAGGAGGCTACTAATGGTAGTGAAGTGGTAGCAGCAGTAATATAACAAGGTTTAAAAATAGCATAGAAAAAAGCAAAGGGGAAAATAAAAATAAAAATAAAAATAAAAAAGAGGCGGGGGAAGAGGGGAAGAGAATAACAAGATAAGACACAAGAGAGACGAAAATAAAGCGAGGCGAGTGGCAATGGCCTGAAACAGTTGTCTCGCAACACGAAGAGACTGAAGAGCGAGAGAAAAAGGAAAAAAATCTAAGCCCATGCATGGCCTGGTCTGCTGGCAGCTTTGATAAAGGATGCCAAGCCAGATGGAGGGTTAGCCAAGCAGCACTCCCCCAGCACCCTAAAAGAGACCCTAGGCAAGGTAGTAATCAAGCAAGCTAAGAGAGGGAGAGAGACAAAGTTGCAGTAGGGCGACGCCCACAACAGACAAAAACAAGGGATGGCGCCTTTTGGTGCGTATGATATAAAACAGTGCGGGGTGTGTGTATGGGGATCAGGCCAGGTGCGTTTTAATGCGAAAGCGAATCGTGGCGCGTCATATGGCGCCGTTTCGTATCGCGTTCGTCTGCCGCTCAGAAGGAGTAGATCTTAGTCGGCGAGAGGATGGTTGGCGCAATTAGCACCCGTATAAGAGGCATATAAGGTAGTAAGGTGGGTATGGAGTAGTAGTATATTGAAAGGTGCTGGGGGCTAAAACATTGCAGTATGCTAGTCTAGAGCAGCGGTAGTATATCTGTGGCGCCAAGGTATGGACTCTGAAGGCGAGTCTGTCTGTCTCTCTGTCTTGTCTGTTGGCCTGCTTGATCTGTCTTGAATGCGTGAAATACTGCAGGCAGACTATCCGTTCAAGTCTTTGTAACCTTTTGTTTTTTCTTCATTCGCACTCGCACTAGCGTCGATCTCGTGCGAGAAAGGCAAGGGGGGAGAGGGGGGAGCGTAGTAATAGTAATAATACTCGTAATAATAATAATAATAATAATAATAATAATAATAATA
>JARFTM010000325.1:0-24484 GCA_030278935.1 Trichoderma polysporum | reverse complement strand
CTCCGTTCCCACTCCGCACTGGGGGGGGGGGGGGGGAGTTCACATTTTCGACACCAACCAGGGCCTAAATCCGCTTTTCGTGCGCAAGTAAATGAATAGGGCCGAGTCAATAGTAGGGAAAACCCGTTGGCTTTACAATGACAGCAGTTTCTGTCGAATGCGAAGTCACGCGCTCCAAAGGTTTGATATATGCAAATCCTTGATGTAAAGAGGAGGCTGCGGTCATTACTAGTCGTTGGCACATACCAACCTTGAGGATTGGTGCTCGATCCTACGCTCTGGTCAACAAGCCATTTATGGAAAGGCCAATTAGTCCTCAACAATTGGTAAAAATTTCGGTGGGATTAGTACATTGTATATCTGTCCTGGCGCGTGCGTGCCTTGGCTATCAACATATGACGCCAATATTTGTTCTGACCACCGAAACCTTTACCATTTGGCCAGGATTCAAGCCTTTGGTATCAATTCTATTTGCTTTGACTGATCTCTAGATTGCTTAAAACAACGTACGTCATCTTCGTATCTTATTATAAGCGCTAAGACCTTAATTAATCGTGCCCATAATGCCTGTACAATGCCTATTCCCAGTAGTTACGTTTTCGTACATGAACAAAACAATTCTCCGGGGTTTCTCCAAGTATACTCGATAAATTGGAACTCAGATTTGCATGCAGTCCCCGTTACCTGTTGCAAGAAGTCTACGCGCTATAAAAGGAGTTTGTGATAGTTTCAACACATCTCTCCCCCTCGGGAAAAAAGGTTTCTCCCAGCCGCCCAGTAGTGTGCATAAGATTCAACAACGCGAGCAATGTCCCCAGATTTTCTCGGGGCGCTCCAAATAACTTCCAAGGGTGAGTCAAGATTATCTAACGCGAAATTCTTCCCGGTGCCAGACCGGTTCGCCCCGTGTGGTGTACGCTGTTGGCGGTGGCGCACTAGCCGTTTTACAACTCATCGGCTGAATTAATTAGTAGCGAATTCTTCCCTAGCAACTCTCTGTGTTTAGTTCGAAAGTAAATAATGGCTGATTCCCGTAACCAAATATGCATTCTAGTCTGAATAATTGAGGCTGATCAAGTATGATGCATAGATGTTATCAATAGCTACTATTTACAACATGAGAAGTATACAAGACATTGGCTGTTATGCCCCACAAGCTAGAATGGTAGTCAAAGATTGAATTTGATATGGTGTTGTTAAGTATGAACAGCTTCTGTATACAAAAGCTAGCTCGAATCCTGTGAAGGGCCACAAGCACTCTTTTCTATGATCATGTGGCGGCTAAGAGTCAGCCTTTTGCTTATATCCTTCCAAATCACGATGAATTTTAGGGCGTGTGTCGTCGACTTCTGCGAGGCTTATCGAAATTTCGATCTCCAGTACATAGTATGGTTTGATACTTGGCGACGTATCAACGGTCATTATATTAGTAGAAGATTTATACAAAGAAAAATTAGCTCGGTGGCATAGATCGTGTATTCATATGCCTCCGAAGCAAGCCACTCGGGGAGGTATACGGAATATAAAAAGCTTCGTGTACTATTTCATCGTCAAATATGCGCCTTCTATGTCATGAGCTGGACGTAATAAATCAATTTGTTTACATTAGTCCGTTTAATTCTACAGAACACGAAAAGCTTCTCATCCATTTTGTTGCTTAAACTTCATCTTCTATGTCATCATTCGGGATGTTTACTTAAAGCCATGACTTAGTTTGTTTACACTGGCTCGTATCATTTTAGCTATAGAGTTCCTTTCTACTCTTCTGAGGTCTCTTGTGTCCCCTATCCACTTCACAGCTATCTTCAGTTCGCTCTCGCCTGAAACTCTTGGTTTACATCAACCTGCTTCACTAGCATCACTACCAATTGCACTCAAGACTCATATCAACTTTCTTTACGCAATATTGCCATCAGTTATTCAGCTATCAACTATCAACTATCAACTCATATTGATGTACGTATGGACCTAGAGAAATTTTCGTCTTTGAGTAATCGCCAATTGTTAACGACTTAGCAGAACAGTCACGCAAACATATTACGCCGCATAGCAACTGTGATAATTGCATTTTCACTTTACGATTCTAAATATATCTGTGAGTTTTCCCTGAAAGTCTTCTTTGCTTCTTTGATGCCTATGCTGTTTCTCTAGCATGACTATATATTGTTTTCTAACTCTATGCACAGGGATCTACTTCACTGTTAGAATCAACATGTCTACCATGGCTCTTCCGGTTTTTGCTCAAAGTATCACGGCTATACCTGATACTTTTCACTATTTCCCACAGTTTCCTCTTGAAATTCAACGAATGATTTGGGGTTTTGCTGCACGAGATTACAAAAATGGTGCACACTTTGTTGCGTCAGCATGCGACCCCGAAAAGAACGAATTTTTGGATGAGTTTTCCGCCAGTTCTCATATGTATGATGCCGACAGTCCGTCTGGATACTCCTTGGTAGCTCCAAAGGCGCCCAATATTCCAGGTTCGGTCCGAGATTGGGTTGCTGGCAACCCATCATCTTATATCCAAGATTCCGGCCTCTGGACGGCATGCTTTGAATCACGCGACGTTATGAAGCGGCGATATATGAAGCTCAACAACCTCATGGTTCAAGCAAAGGGAACCTCAAGCAATGAGAACTCAGACAATGAAAACACGGGAAACGAAAATGTGACAACGGTAAAACCCGCCTGGTTCTCCCTCCCGTTCACTAACAGCAATTTCACGCATAAAAAGGAAACATGGTACTTCAAAGTCTGCCCAGCTGAAGACCTCTTCTGCATTCAGCCTTTGGACCTCAAAGCTTCATGGAATGTGCCTTACTTTGATCTGCCAGACCGTATCCACTCTACAAGTTGGAATCGATTTAAGAATATCGCGCTAGAGTATGATCCAGTATGGATTAATACACCCGCATCCGTCGATCTGGCACTGAATATGGAAAACAGTGTTCGTGGCTGCTTCATTCGGACACTCTGGTCACTGGCAGAGCATGGATCTGGTGGTATTACATTCTGGCTCATCGACCGCACTATTCGGAAGCGCAATAAACCGTGTAATGTTTATATGCCAGATTACGACGAGGACGACGAAATGAAGACCGGAGGCAAGACGGAGCCCAAAGTCTTCTATGGAAACGACAGACGCTATGTCGAAGTCGGAGACTTGAGTGAATGCGAGTACAACGTAATTGAACAAAACACCGCATTCCACTTTCTTCACTGGCTTCAAATTGATGCTGGCTTCAACGTCCAGTGGATGATGAATCAGCGGACCGACCAGACTATCACGTCGGTGCCCAATGGCCCGAGCGATTTGGTCAAGATCTTGTGCGAAGAGAGGATATAACTTCTTGGTGCAATTGGGGATTCGGAGTTTTTTTTTTCTATTGGTCTTTTCATCTGTTGTTTTTACTTTTTTCCAACTTCACCCTTTGGATCTGTCCCCCTCCTACGGCTAGGAAATTTGTTGAGAAATTTGTTGGATTATGGCTAGTTTTCGTTTCAGGTTTCTTTTTCTCTATTTTCTTTTCCCCCGTTTTCTTTTCCTCTTCTTTTCCTTTTTTTCTTTCGTCTTTTTATGTATTAATCTTATTTTCTGATGTTCATTTTCGAATGCTCTTTATTTTAGTTGGACTTTTTTTTATCAAGCTGTATGTCTTCTTCTTGCCTCTCAGCAATTAGGAGCTTTTCTCTGCATTTATTAGTTGTACTATTATTGGTTATTGAATTTTAGAATTGTGCTCCGTATTATTAATCAGTTTCCCTCGCGTATCGTCCCATCAGTGTCTGTGAGCTGATCAGCGGCTTTCCGTGCACAACGGACGCGGATCAAGCGGTACGTTTATGGAGAGCTCCCGGCACCTGTCTTCAGGCTGACATCGTTTGAATTCTCACTTAACTACGATGTAGACTACCCCATAGAACTATCGAAATACTAGTAGACTGTGTCCCCTTAGCCAGCATATTAACCATCTTCAAAATTACATGTTTCGTCGCCATTAGCTGATTGAGACGCCGCAGTCCGCAATATCATCAGATCGTAAAAATTCAAAATCGTTTGATAAAAAATTAGCGTTGCCGAGTCCATTCCGGCTCTTTCGGCCGCTAAACGCCCACTGCGTGAATCGTTGACTGGTACTATAACAGACAGCTTTATGTAAGATGCATAATTATATAATATTGTGCACAGATCACACCATTATGGATACTGTCTCATACCGCTACCGAACTTTTCCAAGTTATGCATCACCCCATGTCGATGGCACCGCAATGGATCTCAACCTCGAATGGGAAACGCGCACGTACCATTGTTGCACGACCGAGAACCGGTAGCAGAAGCACTTCAGTAGCATAAGCACTTCAGTAGCATAAGCATTTGGCTTTCGGCTGACAGTAGCATAAGCATTTGGCTTTCGGTTGAGGAACACCCTAAGTCTAAAAATAGGCTTGCCAATACTACCGCATAAACCTTCCACTTTGCCTAATCCGTGTGACTGCATTTCACGACAATTCGCGATTGACCGTTGCTTGTATGTAATCGGCGGACCCTTATTGGACCTGCGGTGGCTTGGTTAACCCGCCGGGTGCGGGCAAACTTTCCGCACGCTGGCATAGTAGTAAGTATATCAACGATGACTGGGAGCGTAACATCGAGCCAAGCATGCAATGCGAGACAGGGCAGGGGAGGGCAAGGTAGGTCAGAGAGAGCCAGCAGGGCAACAAAGTTGCTGTATACGAGCATAACTTTACCGGTAATGGAACTAGGTCTGGGTGGTGAAAAGCAGAAGTAAGCAGTGATATACCGGGGGCTACGTCTAGATGTGGAATGCCGCGCGCACTTGCCTCTTATGGAGACATCTCCGCCGTCAACCAGGTGAAAACTCCAGTTTCCATGGACGAGAATATGCCAGATTTCGGCACTTAGCGGAGGCGGCGGAGCAACAGAGTAGCGTACGGTATCTCCTAGAACTACGGCATACTACGGGTACTGGTGCCAAGTACAGAGGACGGGCGCGCGGAGTCTTGGGGTGATATCCTGACAGCCCCAGTAGTATGGTTTAGGAAGGAGAAGATCAGGTGAGATCGAGGGGATCGCTGCTCCAGTTTGTCAACCCTTTTGTAGCAGACAAGGGGCCCTGACTAGTAATCTTACCATCCAGGGCTGTAGTAGTTTATGGAGTCACATCGGGCTCTGCACAATGCCAGGCACGGACGCCTAAAGCCCGCATGAGGCCAATGGGCTACCATACCCCTGCCATGTGTAGCGAAGGCGGCGAGCGAAAGGCAAGAGAAAAAAAAATTATATATGGACAAGATCAGCAGCATCTAAACACACAGCTCACTCACCGAACAACCATCTTGGCCACTTTTTCTTTTTGACAATTCTTTGAGTAAGTCGGCTTTGAGACAATGCCTCTCAAGAACATCTTGGCCATTGTTGGCGCTCTGCCACTGGCGACTGCCGTGGGCTGCCCTTATATCCAGGGCAATGGCAACCAAGCCCGCGCCGTTATTCCTCACCCTGAGTCAATCTTAGAGTCGAGGTTCAGCCCTGAAGGCCCTGATTTTGGCCAATGCCCTCGCAAGAGCGCGGTGGCTGGTGGTGGCACTCGAAGCCGTCAGTGGTGGCCGTGTGAGCTGAACCTGGCTGTGCTGCGCCAGAACTCTGACAAGACGAACCCCTTTGGTGGTGAATTTAGCTACGCCTCCGCGTTTTCCAAGCTCGATGGTAGGTTTTGCTCCATATGGGGAAACAAGCATAAATGCTTATTTATTACACGTGCTAATATCGGGTAACCGTAGTTACACAACTCAAGAAGGACCTCACCACACTGCAGACCACCTCGCAAGACTGGTGGCCAGCTGATTTCGGCAACTATGGTCCCTTCTTCATCCGTCTAGCATGGCATAATGCTGGTACCTACCGCTCCATTGACGGACGCGGAGGAGCTGGTATGGGCCAGCAACGTTTTGCCCCCCTCAACAGCTGGCCTGACAATGCCAACCTTGACAAGGCTCGCCGTCTGCTCTGTAAGTTTCAGCAAAGCGAAAGCAGAATACTACTGTTGCCAGATGCAGACATGGACCCGTACTAACGTTGCATATGCAGGGCCCATCAAGCAAAAGTATGGTAGCGCACTCTCATGGGCTGACCTGTTCGTGTTTGCCGGCAACACTGCCATGGAGAACATGGGCTTCCCCACGTACGGTTTTGGCTTTGGACGCGAGGATACTTACCAGTCAGATGAGGGCATCTACTGGGGTGCTGAGCAACAGATGTTCCCTGAACCCGACAACAACATCGTCCGCTACAACGGAAGCACAGACTTTACCACACGTGCGGACGAGCTCGAAAGCCCTCTCGGTGCAGTGAGCATGGGTCTCATCTACGTTGACCCCCGCGGACCCAACGGTAACCCTGATACCGTGGCCTCTGGTCTTGATATCCGTGAGACTTTCGGCCGCATGGGCATGGATGACGAAGAAACTGTTGCCCTTATTGCTGGTGGTCACGCCTTTGGCAAGACCCACGGTGCGGTTGCTGGAAGCTTTATCGGACCTGAGCCTAACGACGCCGGCATTGAGCAACAAGGCCTTGGGTGGAAGAATTCCTTCGGTACCGGTAACGCTGATGATGCTTGGACCAGTGGTCTTGAGGTCATCTGGTCCCGAACACCCACTAAGTGGGCTAATGGTGAGTGCCTCTCTCAAGCCCATCAAATAAATCCCGACGCATGCTGACATTCCTAACAGAATTCTTGTTCTCTCTGCTCAACAACAACTTCACCCTTACCACGTCTCCCGGTGGCGCACCCCAGTGGGAGGCCCTTGATGCTAACGCCTCTTACCCCGACCCTTTCATCCCTGGCAAGTTCCGCAAGCCTACTCTGCTTACCAGTGATCTTGCTCTCCGCGATGACCCCATTTACAACAACATCTCCAAGACCTTCTTGAACGACTTTGATTACTTTACCGAGAAGTTCGGTCTTGCCTGGTGTAAGTTATTTATTAACCCCTTGCATTCTATGGGATGGCCAAGCTCTAACAGACTATGCAGACAAGCTACTTCATCGTGATATGGGCCCTATTTCGCGCTACCTCGGCCCTGAAATCCCTAAGCAGGCTCCTCTCATCTGGCAGGATCCCCTCCCCGCTGCCCCTTACACCACTCTCGCCGCTTCGGATGTGACATCGTTGAAGACGCAAATTCTCGCTGCCCCTGGTCTCAACATCTCCAACCTCGTTACCACCGCTTGGGGATCAGCCTCGACTTTCCGTATCTCTGATAAGCGTGGTGGTGCTAACGGAGCCCGCATCGCTCTTCAGCCCCAGGCCTCGTTCGCTGTCAACAACCCCACTCGTCTGCAGACTGTTCTCAAGGCTGTAAGTAGAAGCCCTTGCTCTCTTTACCAATGCCTGTCGATTGCTTTGCTAATGCTTATTCCCCCTCTAGCTGAAAGGAGTTCAGAGCAAGTTCCAATCCAGTGGCAAGACAGTGTCGCTGGCTGATCTCATTGTCATTGGTGGCAATGCCGCCATTGAGAAGGCTGCCAAGGCTGCCGGAGTCACTCTCACCGTGCCATTCACCGCTGGCCGTGTCGATGCCGCCCAAAACGAGACTGATGTCTCTACTTTCGCTTTCCGTATGTCTACCTCCATGCAGCCTCGTCCTCAGTCGCCTGTGAAGATTATACTGACCCCTGTGATGTTGTAGTTGAGCCCCAGGCTGATGGTTTCCGAAACTATGGCCATGGCACCACCCGATCTCTTACTGAGGAGTTCTTGGTTGACAAGGCTGCCCTTCTGACACTGAGCCCTCCTGAGCTGACTGTCCTCATTGGTGGCCTGCGTGCTCTCTCTGCCAACTTTGACGGTTCCTCAACAGGTATTCTTACCTCTCGTCCCGGCCAGCTCACCAACGACTACTTTGTGAACCTTTTGGGCTCATACGCCACTTGGTCCGTGGTCAACGGCACCAACGAGGAGCTGTTCCAGAGCACAAGCCCTACAACTGGCAAGGTCCAGTGGACCGCCAGCCGTGCTGATCTCATCTTCGGCTCACACCCCGAGCTCCGTGCCATTTCTGAAGTCTACGCTGCTGCAGATGCCACCCCCAAGTTCACCAGTGACTTTGCTGCTGCATGGGCTAAGGTCATGAACCTTGACCGCTATGACGTCCCTGGATTCCTTGGAGCTTTTTAAGCTGCGGGTATGCCTGATATTTTCTAACTAATGTATATAAAATGCCAATAAGGTTGCATAGTCATACACCTTTTAATGACTAGATTATCAAGGCACAGCTGCCATGAAGAAACTCGTCTTAGATAGCTTATATTCTCTAGTTATTTAATTGACAATCATTTACGATTCCAATGACTTGTTCTTTGTGACTCTCAAAGTTTATCTATTTCAAACACGCGGTGCGGTTTCTCAATCCAAAGATTAACTAGTGATATTTAGCATCCAATTTACAAAGTACGGCAAATATATGTACCGTGCCCTGTCATCTTGACGCTCCATGCCTGCCATGCGCATAATATCAGCCAAAAAAAAAAAAACATAGAAACAGAATGTTCTAGGCCTATGCACCTTGTCAAGCCACAGAATCAGTACGACCTATGAATAGAGGGCAATTCTGTCTGCCGTGTGTATCCGAAAAAGACATTGAGCTCATCTGCAAACATCCCAGAAAAGTTAATCGCCTTCCTATGCATAAGAGTTATGATAACAATTTAGCTCCAGGGTTACATGATGTCTGATAGGTAGTGACGGGACACTTGGCATAGTGGCGTATTATCAGCCCTTGAGGGGTTACGCTAGCTGGGCATTTCAGCTGTGTTCTTGACACACTAGAACTGCGCTATCAAAAGCCTCTCCGCCATTTCATCTACTAGAAGGTCTTACAGTACATGTACGTGTAAAGGGGCAGTTTTAGATGCCGTGATCCGTGTCGTATACGGGTGGTGTCCTTTTTTTCATTTAGCGGGAGTACGCCTCTTTCGCGCCATTTATCCTTTAAATTGGAGCTGACGCGGTATTACTGTATCTTGAGTTCGGTATTACTATAGTCATCTGATCCCTGAAAAATCAGACCCCTCTGCGGCCGCTGGTGCGTGAGCTAGGAGCACTCTATTCTACGATCATCTTGATTGATCTTACTAGTACAATTATATCATTGAATAACCCGGGTGTCGAGAGCGGGTGTGTGTTGAGAAGGTATGCAACGGTCAGGCCCAATGATGCTTAAAGGCTAATTTGGGCTGAGTTATAAAATTGATTGGGTATGAACAGTATAACGTTTACTATTCAGTCGATTATTATTAACTTCTCCAGCCTTGGGGTCCACACAGATGTGGTTCGGTCCGGTGGACGTTCCCGAAATGCTAAACAAGGGTGGCATTGGTAGTGTTGACATCGAGTGCGAAGTACTTCGTACAACTCACCAATGCATGCTCAACTGATTCGAACGCTGTCTCGGTCTAGACTATTATGCAACGGCAGAGAATCTTACAAGTCCCTCTCTACATGGCTCCCATGTAACATTGGGGGCGGTCGGCTGGATGATGCTCCGACGGCTCCTAATGAAGCCAAAACTGCAGGCAACAAACAGGGACTAAATTCTGACATAAATCACAGCGCTTCGACGTGATCTTTCATATTCATGCCCTTTTCGAACATCTATTATCGGCATCTTGGCCGAGGATTGGCATACCAGTTTAAACTAATGTGCAAATTCAATACAATCATAGCAGCCTGAGGTAGGCCAGCGGATAATTCAGTCTTTCCGCATAGAATTATGATTAGTGGCATGTATACTAGTGCTTGTAGAAATTAGAAACAACACCATTCCAGATTAGAAATCCAGCTTACTCGGTACCAGTTATTTGAGCAAAGGAACCCTATGCCAAGCCATCCACCAATCTAGTGTGCAGCTGCTAAATATTCCATGGAGCTTGGAAACCTTTTTACCGTATTTGTTATATGAAAAGAATTGGGCTACATAACTCCTCTGTGACAAGTCTCTAGAGAAAGCCTAGATTTCCCTTACATTCTCCAATGTAATGATATGTAGGTATTTTGATCGGTCTATATGTACTCCGTACTTTGTATAGAAATAGTATCTTCCCGAAACGGCGTAGATTATCAAAGTGGTTAGACTTCAAATAGCGTGCTGATGTCAAACACGCTGGGTATGACCAGAAGTGTAAACGCATGGTCTTGCGTCAGAACGAATTGAGATACTCCATACAAAACACAATCCATGTAAACATAGCTGGCCTTGCACCGGCCAAAGATTTGTCATAGTCGATTGATGATGATCCTTGCTCATCTGAGGCCCACTAGCTATACTCATTGCAGGTAGTTGCATTTCCTTAAATGAGGAGTACATGTTCAGTCAGTCAATAAGGATAAGTCTATATTCAATCTTGAAGAAAGTTCTTTGGAATATTCAGTCAGATGCTTTGGAATCCTAGGTCGAATTGAGGCTGATGATATTAAAAGATAACTCTATGTAGCCGTAATTCCCATACGTACGTGTCTTGATGTAAGGTGTAAACCACGCATATAATTTATGCATACAGGTATGCTGAATGATATATACGTATATGTAAATATTCAAACCAATTCCACAGCTGATGTGCACCCTATCACTGAACCACGTGGTTGTTGATGCCAATGCTGTCCGAGATCAAAGTGTCGCAGTAGACTTTAACTGCTATGTTTGTCTGTTTTCTTATTTGCGTCCGCTAAATAATTTAGTATATGAAGTCACATCTAGGCAATATGACGGTAGGAATCACGGCTTGATGGGCTGCGTTCGCTATATTTCTTGTGATAAAGGAAAATTGTAGGGTAATTTCAATCTAAATCTCAAATGGGAGCGTGGCTGTTTAATTTGTTTCCACTACTAATTTCTTATAAGCTGAGCACCCAAAGGGGCTTAGAAAACGTGACTGGTGTGCCTTAGTTCGGAGATTTTGGAGAGGAAGGGTCTAGCCGTCCTGCATTCTGTGAAGTGCCATTACAGTTCAGGGTTGCAAATTCGTTACTAATTTAGTTACTATTAACGAATCTCTTAGTAACGAAACGAATTTCGTTTTTTTATAATTAGTTTTCGTTTCGTTAGTAGGTTGAAGAAAACGAAACGAAAATAAAGTAGTTTCGTTAGTAGGCTGAAGAAAACTAATTAGTTTCTTCATAAGCCTGAAGAAAACGAAGCACTAAGCCTACTATAGTAATTACTATACTATATTTAGCCTAGCGTTTCGTTTTCGGTTCTTCATCAGCTTAAAGAAAACGAAACGAAAATACAGTAGTTTCGTCAGTAGGCTGAAGAAAACTAATAAAATTCGTTATAGTAACTAGAAAACTAAATTAGTTAGTAGTAACGAAACAAAAACTACTAACTACTAACTAATGTGGCAACCCTGCCATTACTATCTGGGTTTACCACAACGATATCTAATGTTCATGTCGTGTCTGAATCTGCTGTGGTATTCCTGAAAGTCCCCGTGTCTCGACCTCTTGGCCAAGAGCCTGTGGAGGGTCGGGCGTGGAAAGACTTTGACTATGGGTTCTTAAAATAATTGACTCCATTCAATAATAATGTCTCAACACATATGTCAATTATCTCGTCAATGATTTTACATAAAGAGACTATTGGCGAAGAGCCACACGTTCAAAAATGGAAGATTGTTTCGTTATATTTTGACTATTTGACCTTGTTCAGAAAGTGTTGACAATTATAGACCATGGGCAGAAAGTGTTGTTTACAAATAGACAGGGAGGATGTCTATTAGAACCTACTCGATCCAAAAGCAGAAACAAACTCTCAGTAGGCAGATTCAAACAATATACTACTCAGAGGGCCGCATTTGCTATCCATTATAATACTATTGCATCTCTTCACTAACATTTAGATAGATCTGTCCCTTAGTCCATTCACGTATATCAAGAATTTTTGTGTCTGTTGAATGAGTTTCTCTAGAACAGCCTGAAGAGCCTTATCCTTGTAACGCCAATCTTCTGTGCGAACCACTATCGATTTACGGCTGCTCTTCTCTTTGGCTCTTTATGATCCACAGTGGCATGGGTCATATGTCTCATTTATCCATAATTGTAGTTTGCAGCGGCAGAATCTCTTTAGCCTTATGATAATTTATTGTGTAAGGCAATAGAAGTATAGATCTAAGGGCAGGAATTAAGTGTATCTAGCATGGGCGTATAGTTCGCGAAACTCATAATTGCTAGATGACAATAAATTTAAGAGTAGTTGATCGCTCAGATTGATCATAGTACAAAGCTAGTACTTTTGAGATCGCTGATATAAAGATCGTAGAGAATTGATCGGTATATTACATTTGTTGTTTTTGTGTAACAACATGCCATTTTTACTGGAATATTTAGTTTGGGTTACATCTTTAAACAGAGAAGCTCTTAAAGTGTAAGACAGCTCATAACTTTACGCTATAATGGCGCATTATAAGTATGATTGGTAACTCTTTTATCTTGACTTTCATGATTATTAGTAAAGTCATCCTGCTGCCCATCAATGGAACTGACAATTAAAAAGCCTCATTGATGTTTATCTCACTAATGAACGATAAATGACAAAACTGTCGTTATATAATCTTCACTAGCGTCATATCAGTTAATCGTGGTTTGAAGACGTCGATCCAATACTCCTTAGCTTCTGAAAGTACATTGGGAGGCCTTGACAATTGGATTAACCCTAGCCGCTTCCACACGGTGCAGCTATTTTTCTCATCGTATCCAGTTTCTCTTAACACAAGAAGAGTCAATGATCCCGAGTCGAGCCTGGTCGTAAGCATAAAGCATTTTGCAGGTGTTCCAGGAGGTATATGATCAATTCCTGGCAGTGATGAGTCGTAGTCTGCCCATACGTTGCCTATCTGCCCCTGCATAATGTCAAGTTCGTATATTTCAAAAGAATTCCTCAAACTTTCCTTCACAGATGGCTTATATTGGATTGAGGTTGGTACGAAATAGCCACGTAGTAAGAGGTGGCCACTCCTAAGCTCACCAGTTGGATCTGACTGGTAAGTCAGGCATTCCACTTCTTTAAGTTCACATAAAGCAACCGATCCATCTCCTATATCAAGGAATTGAAGGGGACCCAAAGCTGAAGCCCAAGACCATGTCGGAGCTCTCCATACTTTTGGACGTTGGTGCCATTTGAGTTTCTCTGTTGAGCTGTCTGGCATGGTTTCTTTATGCCACGCCAAGTCACAGAGTAAAGACTTCGTCCACATTCCAGCAACATACTCCGACCTCGTAAAACGTTGAAATTTTTTCGCAATACCTGATATTGCTGGGAAAATGTCACTCTCGAAGGTAAGATGAAGCCTTGTGTAGTCTTCTATTAACATATGCCAGATCTTGACTAGCTCGATTTCGTCTAATAGCTGCCAATAGTCCTGATTAAAAATTGCCTTGGGTTTCAAGATCCGCTGTGCAGATACTGTAAGAACTGTATTCGCAGCTTCACTACTAAGCTCAAGGGTAGTCGAGGAAGAATATTTACCAGCGCACTGGCAGGCAGAGTCTTCTAAGCATTCCCATGAGAGTTCTTGTGGTCCAAAGTGAAGAACCCTTGAAGATAGAAGGCGTTCCTGAAATATCCACCCACGATTGAAAGTTGGAAGGGTGGACGGCTTAACAAGTTTTTGATCCATGTATCCAGGTAAATGAGTAAATGATTTGCGAAAGCATAGTGCAGATCCTGGACTTAGGGATGGAATAGGGACTATGCTGGCCTTTGACTGTTTGTCAATTCCGCCAAAAAGACTTTCTTCTGAGCCATGAGATTTGGATGCAGAGATTACGAGATACGCATTGTGGTAGATTGAGGCCATCTTAGCAGCCTCTTGTCTCCAGTCCTCTTTATCATCCTGAATAATGCAAACACTGTCGATCCATAACAGAGAGATTCCTAATTTACGCACATATGTTATAGAATCTTGAAAAACGGATGGCAGTGAATTCCATGAGATCCCCTGCTTTTGCGAATCGAGGTTGGCTGATATTGTTCTCGAAGGCCGTGAAGTGCCCCAGCAGTGGCTCAAACATGCATATTTGGGCACCTTGCTGTCCTTGACATCAAATTCTTTCAGTTGAACGAGGCTATTATCTGTAGAACCCACGTCAAGGATTCGCTTTGGCAAAGTTATTGCCAAGCTGGAGCACTCCCGATAGCATCCATGGTTGGTGTCGCAATGCTTGAGCGTCTCCGCCACCCATTTGAGGCTAGCCGCAGAGTTTGTATTTTCAGGTAGGTCTAAAACTCCTACTGGTACGTTTGGAAATAGGCATTCAAGTTCAGGGGTTTCTGGTGGAATAAAGGATTAGTATGTAGCGTAATACGTTGTATGCAGCGTGTCCAGAGCATTATCAAAGTCTACTTTATCTCTGACCCCTAACCCCTAAATAATGGCACACATGCTTTATAATGAGTAAAAATCTTACTGAACGGCGGAGGGGCAAAAACGGAGATTTCCATCTCATGTTTAAAGAGGGTCAAGTTGAGACTCTGGCCTGAAGCGGTCATATTTATGTCAATGCGGAGCCAGTCTGCGGACTTCTGAAGCTGGACATCCAGGGGTGCTTCATGTGCATTATCACCAATGACACAATCTATACCGGTGCTCAAGACAGAGCAGGAAAGACAACCAGACTCTGCCCCTTGGCGCAGGGCGCTGAGGCTTGTGATGGCCGCGGTTGGTCCACGGAGCCTATTTGGAGGATGATGACATGCTGAGCAGGGCAGGATTTCGGGTGCGGACTTGAGACTAGAGAGCGACATCTCGTACTTGGTAAGGTAAGCGGTAGTTGGTCGTACATATTACAGCGCAATTGGAATTTTTTTTTTTTTTTCTGCAACATCGGGGACTCGGGCGATTCAACTTAGGAGAGGGGGGCTCCCGAGGCCGATGCTTCGCCGCAATTCCATCCCCACTTGGTAAGGCAAACGGGGCAAACAGGGTATCCGCTAGGGACGCCACAACTTGATCTGAAAATTCGGTACCTGTAGCTCAGCTGTTATGTATCTATTCGTATGCTGAGACAAGAGCATTATTTTGACGTTTCATTCCATAAACACGATAGATTGATGAGGATTGCATGTACGTAGTCTTATGGCAACCGTACGGACGCGTGTGGTTCTTTGCTGATCACGAAATCGCGACGCTCCTCTCTTGATTGATACGAGCTCCCATCTGTTTATTTGTACATAGGTACTGGAGAAAGAATGATCATTCGCCACAATCGTGGTGTGGCGTGGCCAGCAACTGTCGCGGCTCAAAGATCCGGTGCGCCTTCGGTACTTGGCAATCTCTATTGTTTGCCCTAAATACGGAGCACGGAGTGCTAACCTGCTCCTACGAGGACGACCGTTTGCGTAATTTGCGTAAGCAATGCCAGCACAGCACAGGCACAGAGGCAGGGGACCCGCGCGGTAATTCTAAATGCGTGCGGAGTTGGAATGCGGAGCAGCGGCTACTTCGTACAAGGGCCTGAACTCCCGGACGCAATCGACAGCACCAAGTAGTAATACTGGCAAACTGGTAGGCTTGCCAGCTTCTCGGCGCGCGCCAATCCCAAACTTAGTCTGATGGACCAATCCAGGCGTCTCGGATGCGACTTCGAGGCTCAACAGACTCAGCGCCGTCCATCACTATCTGAAAGCCACAGGATCGCGCCGTTGGAAATCGCTTAGCTGAAGGTGTTATGGCCAGTGCGGGAACGGAGAAGATGAATTTCAACTATTGGCTCAAGAGCAATGTGAAAGCTGCGCCTTGTATAAGCGCCTTTCCTCGCCAAAAGCTAGTGGAACTGACTTTGGGACTGGTCTATATTCCAAGGCCTACTGCAGCAACAATGGATTAACAACGCCTTGCATACAGTACAGTCTTCATGAAGAGAACAATGAGGCAACCGCGCGGAATGTGATGTCATGCTTGTGCTCCGGCTGGATCGTCGGAGTAGCGCTAGCGAACCTCCGCTTCCAGAATTTCGCCGGTTTTGGTAAGGGGAGGCGGGCTCTTCAAAGTCCGTAAGCCGACGATATGTCTGCATTGGCGTAGGCTTTCATACGGTTGTTTAGCAGCGTTGTGCCTGTGGCTCAAAATGCGCACGGTATGAAAGCCCTTAGTTGGCTATGTAAGCTATTGACTCCGTACAAGGTTTTGGCTAGCTGCCGGACTCTAGGCATGGCCAACCACTCCGCGAGCCCGGCTCCGGGCTACCGCCAACTTGCACCGGTTTGAGGTATGGGCGGCGTGTAAACTTACTACTACTTATACAAACTCTCATCTCATATGTATTTGGCTCTTTCTCTCTCAGCTTCTTTACGCTCCTAATAGGCCATTATATAAGCGACAATGGCTCAGAACGAAGACGGAAAGGAAGCTGTAGAGGAGAGCTTCAATAGACACGACACCCCTACCTATCACAGTAATCAATTTTTTACCGCCATGGAAGACGATGACGAAAGGGGTAGATTGCCAACGGAGAGCGACCCTCGCGAAACTCACTCGAGAGATTCTGATAATGACGCCAGCACTTTCCCTTCAGCCTTGAGTCGCGCCAACACGTACGAGGGAGACGCCATGATGGAACAAGATGATAAGACCGAGCTCAAACGCATTGCTACTGCACTTTCCCGCCGCCAGTCTAATGTTGTTGCCCCTGCTCGCCGCCAGTCCGTGGGCCTTGGTACTGTTGACGAATATGACGCCACTCTCGACCCTGACCATCGCGAATTTGATCTTTCGAAATGGCTACTTCGCTTCATCCGGGAACTTGGTGAAAAGGGCCTTTCAGACCGACAAATAGGTGTCTCATTTCGGAGCCTTGACGTCTTCGGTTCCGGCGATGCAATTCAGCTCCAGCAGACTGTGGGGTCCGTTTTGCTGGCACCACTGAGGATTGGGGAGTTCTTCAGCTTTGGCAAAAAGCAGCCAAAACAGATTCTTAACAACTTCAATGGGCTTGTTAAGAGCGGAGAGCTCCTAGTCGTTCTTGGACGACCAGGTTCTGGATGCAGCACGCTCCTCAAGTCTCTTTGTGGCGAGTTACATGGCCTAAACGTTGGAGAAAGTTCCAATATCAGTTATAATGGTATCCCGCAAAAGCAGATGAAGGAGGAATTCAGGGGTGAAGCCATTTATAATCAAGAGGTATGTTGCTTATCTGACACTCACTTTGAGAAGCTTGCAACTTTTGTGCAGTGCATATCTTCGTTGATTGGTAGCTAATTCATTACACAGGTTGACAAGCACTTTCCTCACCTTACTGTTGGACAAACGCTTGAATTTGCGGCTTCGGTTAGAACGCCATCTCATCGTGTTCATGATATGCCTCGCAGTGAATATTGTCGCTACATTGCCAAAGTCGTCATGGCTGTGTTTGGTCTCACTCATACCTACAATACCAAAGTCGGCAACGATTTTATTCGTGGGGTATCTGGAGGCGAAAGAAAACGTGTCAGTATTGCGGAGATGGTGTTGGCCGGCTCACCCTTTTCTTCTTGGGATAATAGGTTCGTTCGTTCATTGAATTAAAAGTACATTTAGATTGTCTAACGATTTGCTAGCACCCGAGGTCTTGACTCAGCAACCGCTTTCAAATTTGTTCAAGCACTTCGAACAGCTGCCGACCTGGGCAACCATGCCCATGCAGTTGCCATCTATCAGGCCAGTCAGGCCATCTACGACCTTTTTGACAAAGCCACAGTGCTATACGAAGGTCGCCAGATCTACTTTGGACCGGCAAACAAAGCAAAGGCTTATTTCGAGAAGCAGGGCTGGCACTGCCCCGCGCGCCAAACCACTGGAGATTTCCTAACCTCAGTCACCAATCCAGTGGAGCGTCAGGCTCGTGAGGGATGGGAAATGAGAGTGCCTCGAACTCCGGAAGATTTTGAGCGGCTTTGGCTACAGTCTCCCGAGTTCAACTCCTTACAGAAAGATCTTGGTCAGTACGAAGAAGAATTCGGCGGCGAGCGCCAAGGGGAGAGTCTTGCGCAATTTCGGCAACAGAAAAACTACAGACAGGCTAAGAGAATGCGGCCCAAGTCGCCGTACATTATCAGCATTCCGATGCAAATCAGATTCAACACAAAACGCGCGTATCAGCGCATATGGAATAATATGTCAGCAACATTGGCATCTACTGTGGTTCAAATCGTCATGGCTCTCATTATCGGATCTATATTCTTCGACACCCCAAACACGACGGATGGTTTCTACGCTAAAGGATCGGTTTTGTTCGTGGCCATCTTGCTTAATGCGTTGACAGCGATATCAGAAATCAATAATTTGTATGCCCAACGGCCTATTGTCGAGAAACACGCCTCATATGCCTTTTACCATCCAGCTACCGAAGCAGCTGCAGGTATCGCCGCCGATATCCCAATCAAATTTGTCACTGCAACGGTCTTCAATGTCATACTCTACTTTATGGCTGGATTGAGGAGGGAGCCATCGCAGTTTTTTATTTACTATCTCATTGGCTACATTTCCATCTTTGTCATGAGTGCCATCTTCAGAACAATGGCTGCGATCACCAAAACGGTCTCTCAGGCTATGTCTCTTGCTGGCATTTTGGTTCTCGCTCTCGTCATTTATACTGGATTTACCATCACGGTGCCGTCAATGCATCCTTGGTTCAGCTGGATTAGATGGATCAATCCAATCTACTATGCTTTCGAAATATTAGTCGCCAACGAATTCCATGGTCAGAATTTTCCATGCGGTGGCAGCTTTATTCCTCCATATAACCCCCGCATCGGCAATTCTTGGATCTGTCCCGTTCCTGGCGCTGTTCCGGGTAGCGAGACTGTTAGTGGAGATGCTTTCATTGCGACCAACTACGAGTATTATTACTCCCATGTCTGGCGCAACTTTGGCATCTTGATAGGCTTCCTGATTTTTTTCATGGCGATATATTTTATCGCCACGGAGCTCAACTCTTCAACAACAAGCACCGCTGAGGCTCTTGTTTTCCGACGAGGTCACGTCCCCCCGCATCTCTTGAAGGGCAATAGCGGCCCTTCCAAGACTGACGTCGTGGTTGATGAAAAAGGTGCACATGGAAACGATACTGCTGACCCCAGTGTAAGCGGATTGGAACCACAGAGGGATATTTTCACTTGGAGAAATGTTGTTTACGATATTAAGATCAAAAGCGAAGATCGCAGACTTCTGGATCACGTATCTGGCTGGGTGAAGCCAGGCACGTTGACGGCATTAATGGGTGTCAGTGGTGCAGGAAAAACGACTCTTCTCGACGTACTTGCGCAACGAACTACCATGGGCGTCATTACAGGCGATATGTTGGTGAATGGTAGACCACGAGATCCTAGCTTCCAGAGAAAGACGGGTTATGTCCAACAGCAAGGTAAGTTTTGAGAACTAACTCATCTATTTTCTGAATCAAGATTTAACATAAAGACTAGATCTACATCTCGAAACAGCTACAGTCCGCGAGAGCTTGCGATTCAGTGCCATGCTGCGACAGCCAAAGTCTGTTAGCAAAGAAGAGAAATACGCCTTTGTTGAAGAAGTCATCAAGATGCTCAACATGGAAGAGTTTGCCAATGCCGTCGTCGGTGTTCCGGGTGAAGGTCTCAACGTGGAACAGCGGAAATTGCTCACTATCGGAGTAGAGCTCGCAGCCAAGCCAAAGCTACTACTTTTCCTCGATGAGCCAACTAGCGGTCTCGATTCCCAGAGCTCGTGGGCTATTTGCTCGTTCCTTCGCAAGCTGGCCGATTCTGGTCAGGCAATTCTCTGCACTGTTCATCAACCCAGCGCCATTCTCTTCCAAACCTTCGATCGTTTGCTTTTCTTAGCCAAGGGTGGAAAGACTGTGTATTTTGGAAATATCGGCGCAAATTCCCGTACCCTATTGGACTACTTCGAGGCGAACGGAGCTCGCAAATGTGGCGATGAGGAAAATCCAGCCGAGTACATGCTTGAAATTGTGAACCAAGGAGTCAATGACAAAGGAGAAGATTGGAACTCTGTATGGAACTCTGGCTCAGAATTTCAGATGGTTCAGGCAGAGCTTGATCGCATCCATACGGAGAAACTAGCCGAGAGCTCTGGCGTAGAAGATGCTTCATCTCAATCGGAGTTTGCCACGTCTTTTGGGACTCAGCTTTGGGAGGTGACCTACCGAATCTTTCAACAGTATTGGCGCATACCCAGTTATATCTTCGCAAAGTTTATGCTGGGTATCGCAGCTGGACTGTTCATCGGCTTTTCGTTTTTCAATGCCAACGCTTCACTGGCAGGGATGCAGAATGTAATCTTTTCGGTCTTCATGGTTACGACGATATTTTCTACTATTGTACAGCAGGTAAGACGGTGACAGCATAGTTCTTTGTTGATGTGAGTTCAAGTATGAGCTAACGGAATATCTCCAGATTCAACCTCTCTTTGTCACCCAGCGATCGCTATACGAGGTCCGCGAACGTCCAAGCAAAGCTTATTCATGGAAAGCTTTTATACTTGCGAATGTGTTCGTCGAGATCCCGTATCAGATTATTATGGGCATTCTCGTCTTCGCCTGCTTCTACTACCCCGTTGTCGGCGTTCAGAGCTCCATCCGACAAATTCTGGTTCTCTTATTCATCATGCAGCTCTTCATCTTCGCAAGCTCATTCGCTCATATGATCATTGTCGCTATGCCAGATGCGCAGACAGCCGCCAGTATCGTGACTTTCTTGGTCTTGATGAGCACCCTCTTTAACGGTGTACTACAAACACCATCGGCACTCCCAGGATTCTGGATTTTTATGTGGCGCGTCTCCGTATTTACTTACTGGGTCGCGGGCATAGTTGCGACGGAGCTCCACGGGCGAGCAATTGTTTGTTCGGATAGCGAGATGTCCATCTTCAACCCTCCCTCTGGCCAAACTTGTGGCGAGTACCTGGCGCCGTTCCTACAGCAAGCACCAGGACAACTGCAAAACCCGTCAGCCATAGATCAGTGCCGCTACTGTACACTTAGCAATGCGGATCAGTATTTGGCTGGGTCGGAGATTTTTTGGACCGATAGATGGCGCAACTATGGCATTGTTTGGGCGTACATTGCATTTAACATCTTTACGGCAATTACCCTATATTACGTCTTCCGGGTTAAGAAATGGAATACTGCCGACTTCAGCTTTCGCCTTCCGTGGGGAAAGAAGGCTGAAAAGAAGACAAACTAACAAAAATTAGAAAAATGGCTTAAGTTGCCGCGTTGAGCGTTGGCAATGGTCATCGCTTCGGTTTATATGGTCTAGCAGCCAAGATATTCATCAAAACTTTCTTTCTTTTTCATACTGGCTCATAGCATCTGAACAGTAGTAAACTGCTACTGTTTTTGGAGAGCCTATAATCCATTCATCACATGTAGATTTTTCATAGTCTTTATTAGATTAGTTCGAAGCTTAGTACTCCGTATTTACAATAGTAATGCTCGTATTGATTCGGTACCCACGTTAATCTTCCTGCCGGTTGTTATCGACGAACTACTCGTCCTGCTTTAGCGTAGCTACATGTAAGATTAATAGCTTCGATTAGTCCTTATTTGGAAGGCGCCGTATAACTGTCCAATAAGCTTCTTATTTGAAAAAAGTTCATCAGAGATCTCTGGAAGATGCGACAGAGGGTAGAAAGCAGTAGCAATGCAGCGAACAGCAATTTCTTGCAATGGATTCATATGGGCGACTTTTACGGAATTACATAGGCTTAAACGGCTGTAAATAACAAAGCACTCGATGCTTGTCAAGATGCTTCAATAGAATTTAGACATATTCATTCGAGGGGGTTATGGTTAAGCGGATTGATAAAAGATGGGGGAAGCTAGCGCGGTGTTTTTATTCGGCTTCTTTCTTTTCGGGGGGTTTTTTTTAGTTAAAAGATGATCGTTGCTCAAACATAAGTAGAAGAACGGGATTATGTCTCAAGCAGCCAGTACTTCAGCGCTCGGCTGTAAAGGGGTTCACGCGCCTGCAGCTGATGCTACGGCTAAGTGCTATAGCAAAGCCACGAAGGTGCATAAGCCAGATTTCAAGATTTTTAGTGAGGCCGCGTGAAATTCTCATTATTCATTTATTTGACGGTTTGATAGCCGTTACAGCTTCTCTTTTAGTGTGACTGATAGCCCTTCGTTAGCTGTGCTGGGAATAATACTCGCGAGCCGACTAATATGCTTCGCTAACAGAAGTTCGGGAGGTCGCTCCTATCGGAGATTTGATCCAAGCCAAGACGCGACTTTGGAACAGATATTCCGTGTTTGGAGATGAACTATTATCCAGAAGCATACTCATAGGAGGAGAAAATACTCGTGCAGCAGAGAAAGTCACTGAGTGGTGCTACTGGCATTAGCGTGGCCGAATATAGGTAGTAAGGGGGGAGCTGAAAATAGTGCAGGATAGCGGGAATGATGCCAGCAGGCTTAGCTTGATCAAAGAGAATGTGTAAGCAGCCGCAGCCAAAGAAATAGTACTCGTAACTCGTAATTTTGACGTGATCTTTTGTTTTGATTCTTTATCCCAGGACGCTCTACCATGCGCGGCGGCAAGTTTGGGGGTGGCTCTGCTGGCGTGAAGTTGCCCATTCTTGACTTAGGAGTACTGCTAAAAACGAGCCGGATAGACAGCTAGTGCCTGGCGGCCTTAGCTCGTCAGACGAAGAGGCAGATGGTGGTACAAAGCAAGACGAACCAAAAGAATGATTTTGGCTAATTGCATTTGATGGCTGTCTGTAACACGATACTAAACAGTAGTAGGGATACATCGCTACAGTGTCCCGTCTATGCACTGTGCATCACGCCGTAAGCCTACCATGAAGATAGGGAGGAGGGAGAGTGATGCCCCTTAGTGTTGCTGCTGGTCTTTCAGGGAGTTAGCGACTTCACCAATGCTGACATGAACGAATGGAGAAGAAAGGTTTCACATCCGGTACTGTCATTTCTCCACGAATTTGCACGTGGGAGAATGCCGGCCAGGGGGCCTCGTACGGTCATCTGCCAGCTTACGAAGTATTACTAGGGTGCTAGAAAACAGATGCCAACAGGGAGCATCTAATATCTAACAGCCTACTGCTTGCCGGAAATCTGATCCAAGCGCCCTGAGTTTCATGCCTGTCTATTCTTAGGTGGCGAGTAAGTACTATTAGATTGAGACTGATCATCCTGTACGACTGTTGCGTCACTCCCCTATTTCGTAAACTCGTACGCTAGGAAAGGAAAGAAAGCAGCCCGAGTAAAAGTCCGATCCTGGACGCTCTAGTCCATGTATGAATCTCCACGGTGTAGTGCTGGCGACAAGTCCTCGCGTATCAAGAAACCCGTATCAATAGTGTTGGTTTTCGCCAGCTCTAGCCCGTTTGCTTGCTAGTAGCTGGCCTGGCAATAAATGTGCCTGCATGAATGAGAGAGATATCATCGTTGCTAGTACTAGGCCCAGTAATTGCATCAATCTAAGGAGAGATGGTGGTACAGTACGAGCATACAGTACGTACATTGGTACAGTAGCACAGCTCCCTTTAAGCCGAATCCGGCCAAACCCTGCTTTGCATCGGCCTAGTGAATCGTGCCTGCAGTTCGGTTGCGCTTTCCGTTTCCTCTTTGAGGCTGACTAAGGCGTCTAGCGCTGAGAGAGAAAAAAGTCGCAACTTGCAACTTTTCCCAAAAAATGCGTACTCTCTGCTAGAAAATAAAATTATTTGGTCTGTCTAGCTTCAACCCACTTCAATCCACTGAAAAAGTGTGGAAGCAATAGCATTGAGTCGCGAGACCCACGGCTAAGCTGGATCAGGGCTACTCTGGGCGACTTGATTTTCGCCGTTACGGGCTGATCATACCGATGGGCGGACCGTGGCTGTCAGTGGCCCGTCCCTGGACGAAGTGAGTTGCGGACTGACTCGTGTAGGGGCCAAAGGATTTCGATCTAAGAAACCCCGTCCGGCTCTTGGGATCGCTACTAAATGAGGCGGCCTGAGTATGGCTCTTAGAGTGAGTGAAGAGTGAAAGATAAGTTCATGACTATGCAACCGTTACTATGCAACCGGTCTGAGTAATTGGCTCGTTTCCTGCAGCTGTTGGAAACGGTAGTTGGCAGTACGGGGTACACATATATGCAGTCGAAGAAACTACTAGTACTAGCACTGCTACGCTGCCAAGCAACGGGGAATAGACCAGGGGCGATTACGAACTGCATGGCATCCACCATCCGGAGATTCTGGAGCTTTGTCGCCTTGGCATGCAGCCTTGGCCTTGGCGCTGGCGAAAAGCGCGTCTGCAAGCAGTTCAGGGGATCAATCAATAGTGCTTCAGACAGCGATTCAGCTTCGCCAGGGGGATTTCCCGTGAAGCTGTCATCAAACCTCCAATAAACAGAGGCAGAAGGGGGGGGGGGGGGCACATGGCTACCCGTACCTGTACGCATGCCTTTCACTAGCGGTTG